>JASCZW010006861.1:0-30000 GCA_034211315.2 Aedes japonicus | reverse complement strand
CAAAAGGTGATGTGAGCACAACAATAAAATAAGTATCTAATAAATTAGTTTAAAGTACCGTAAAATAGGGTAACATTGGTCAGCGGGCTGAGTTGAAATTTAATGGGACACGGGTCTCAGGCTGTTCACTTGACACATGGTGATCAAGCTTTAAGATGCGAATACTAATAGTAAACATGGGTATACACAAAAAAAGTTCAATTCAGTGGACGCAGTGGAGTAGGTGGAGGAGGAGTAAGGAGTAAGTGACAGTGACCTGTCATGCTGGATGAAACCTGGAACAACGCGCAAAAAACCTAGAGAGCGCAGGACTTGGTAAAAAACTTGATGTTTCACAAGTTTTCGAATGGACAAAAAAAGTTTCGAATGGATAAAAAAAAGTTTCGAATTGATGACGTAAAAGGGGCAAAACTTCACAATTCGGGACTAATACAAGCAGACTGTTACCAAAACGCGTACCTCCAAACTCTACATGAAGCTGCTAACGAAATTCCGGTGCTGCGTCATACATGATGGGATCTTTATCATTGAGTATGAGATCTGTATCAAAGCGGGGTTCAAGCAGTTACCGCGATAGGAATATTTTACGGGTAAGGACACGATTTGGTGTGGATGTCCATTTTAAATGCGGCAAATTATGTGGATTTTGTACCAACTTGTCTTGAACTCGCGTGGTTCAGATTGAGCAAGGTAACAATTATTATCAAACGACTGAGTGCCCTAGCATATTTTGAAATAATTGATGTAAACTGTAAGTTCATTGCCTACTTCTTGTTAGAGTAAAACTGACTTTGTAAGCTTCATTTCCATATTTTCTGGAACATAAAGCTATCTCTTGCAAAATAGAATAACAACTATTTCCTTCAACCAGAGCGTGAGATGGGTTTGGGGGGTATCGATTTCCATGTTTAGGTTTATATTACATATGAAAGCTACGAACTTAAAAATTGTGAATTTAACACGATAGGTAATTTGTATAAAGTCTGGGAACGTAAACAAAGATTTCGAGTAAAATTATGTCTCCTGAAACTGACACATACACAAGTTGACAGAAGATGTGTTTGATAGAATTTAATTTTTCAGCTCTTTCAACTCTTATGTGCTATAGGACGCTTGTATGTGTCGGTCTCAGGGCACCGAAATTTACATGCCATTGTGGTAGAGTGTATGGTCCAGAAAAGCTGGATCACCTTTTTGAAACATTGGCACATACATGTTGCCCGCATATCAGTCCCATAGCGATAATTGGTGACAATGTTTTGACGTAGACTACGTCTTACGGCAAGGGTAGAGTGTCAATTGAAAATCTAAAATATTGCGACCGTCACGAAAACCCGCACGTTTTGTACGCGAATAACTCAAATAATCCACGATAGATTTACATGATTTCTTCTTCAATCGGTCGGAAATTTTACCGCACTCCAATTCAATTGTCAAACATTATTCTCGAACAATAGTAAACTATTGAAAATAACGCAAAAATAAGGTGATATCTTATAATGTCATTTTGCAGAGTAAATTTACCAAATTTCCTATCACAGATTTCAAATCGAAGCAAGGAACGTCTTGCATCATCTTCTTCTTCTTTGTGTTAGAGAGGGACTTCAACCAATCATGTCATTCGTCTCTCCATGTACGTCTCGCATGCAGCTGAGAACGGCATAAAACGCACACTTAGGAAAATTTTGCCTCATTCCATTGGCAGCATTGGAGCTATGCGGAGCTGGTCGCTGGGAGCTGGTCGCTGGGAGCTGGTCGCTGGTAGCGGTTGCTGGTCGCAGGCAGCTGGTCGCAGGAGCTGGTCGCAGAGGCAGCTGGTGGTGTTATGTACCAAGGCTCTCCCAAACAGCGATCATCGCGATGAGGTAAAATGGCGGTTTATGGGGGCGCACAATCGCGTCGGTTTTTGCAAGCCGCCATCTTACCTCATCGTGGCGATTGTTTCACCGCGACTTCAAAAACGCTGCTGTTTGGGAGAAAGCGTCCTTGGAGGCGAGCAGCAGAAGGTGGAAATAATCTGTCCTTTTGAGGACAATGAATTAAAATAAAAGAGTTATTTATTACAGAACTAATTTTAAATTTAGTGCGGTGCTCGATGGAGGGCGAGCCGTCGGTAAAAATTTTACCCAGCTGGTTGGCGCAATTGATAATCTGTCCTTTTGAGGTCAAAAAATTCAGTTGAAAGAGTTTTTAATACAAGAATTAAACTTTTATTTCGTTTGGTTTGTGTGCCTAATATCATGGTGCCGACTTGTTCGCTGCAACTGCAAAAACGCCTCCATGGAGGCCGAGCCGTCGGGAAAATTTTACCCAACTGATTGGCGCAACCCACTTATAAATAATCTGTCCTTTTGAGGACAACCAATCCAGTTCAGAGAGTTGTTTATATAAGAATTAAATTAATATTTCGTTCGGTTTGTGCGCCATTTAATCTAGTGCCGATTTGTTCGTCACGACTGCAAAAACGCAACTGTTTGCGGGAGAGCCTCCATGGAAGGCGAGCAGGACAATTCTCCGTCGGTGAAATTTTTTTCCCTAGCTGGTTGGCGCAACCCGCGATGAATCAATAAATCAATTCAATTTCTAATATATGAGAGTTATTTGAATAAGAGTTTATCTTACGTTTCGGTCGGTGGATCCATAAAATCAGTGAAAATAAATCAAAGCCTGCCGGTGCTTTGATATATTTTCACCGAAAAATCCTACCAGATAAAAATCCATCTTTGCTACTTATGATTTAATATTCTCAGCTTGAGAGTTTTTTTGATTGAGATTTTCGTTTCAAATTGTCGATTGGCAGCCAGTGGTATTAGCAAAATTTGTTTTCCCTTCGTCGCATATCTTAAAAACAAATTCCCTATCACGGACACCATTTTCGATGTGGAACATAATATTCCGAATCAACATTCTCTGTAAATTCCAATTAGTAGTGTGTTATAAACAGTTGTTCTGTTGTGTTAACGATTCGCGTTGGATAGAGTCCTACCTCTAGGAAGAAAAACTTTTTGAGAAACATAGTGAAAGTGAGAATGCCTAACCGATTTGATCCAGAATGCTTGCGCAGATTCAGGAAGCGCATAAGGAGCGAACATACGGGAAATCCTCCGAAACGACCATGCACCGATGCGGAGCGAGCTCGTAGTTATCGGGTGAAATTGAAAGCAGCAAGAGGTAATGCGTTGCCAACAACTAGTTGGGACGCTGGAGAAGGTCCTTCAACTCGAAGTTGGAAATTGGTATCTATTAAATTAAAATCAACTAGACAAAGTGCATGTCATCATTGCGCTCCCTGTCTTAATAAACTTCAAGATAGTATTAATTGTATTCTGGTGATGACATGCGCAGCATGCTTTTACTGCATATGAACCTACAAATGATATCCATACAACTAATGCGCTGAACATGTTTTAATGCGTGATTATTTTCTCAGGTATTTATTTTATATTCATATGAATTTATCATATATTAACCAACCTTTTCTCCCATACCCATTGCAAAGAATAATGATATTTTATAAAACTCACTCTCTTTCTTCTGCGAGATCTAGTATTTTTATATATATTTCGATTTCCTTAACGTTTTAGCCATAATGGATTCACTAATTTACCTGATATTCACATAGAAATATGAATAATAATTTCAGTCATGTCAAGTCGATGGATATGGATATCATTAAGGATTCTTGTTCGAACGAATTTCAGTAAAGTTTATTTATTGCATCGCTCCGGGAACAGCCACGTTGCTTTTCTCGATTTCTATTTCACCAGGTATGATTAAAAATTAATTTTTTTTTGTTTGTTTGTTTGTTTGAAATATTGTTCAACACTTTATATATGTTTTTGCCAGGTCTCACAATCAAACAGATTAAATATTTTATTGCACGCAACCTGGTGAAATACATCAGTAAAGGTATGCCAGTATAATAACTATTGTGACTGGCAAATTTAACATCATTGTTCCAAAGTCAGAGAAACTTCCCTTCATTGATTTCATGAAGAAGCATCTTTATATCGCCTTGGCTTTGAACTGTGAAAAAAGAACTAGTCGTGATGAAGATTCTGCCGCTTTAACCTTCGTTCGTGACCTCCGTTTGCAATGCCAGCAATATTATGCATTTTTCTTGAGCCACCGTCCAACGATTTTGATTTTCGACGAATAAACATTTAGTAATGTCAAGCGTTTTGATTACAAGAATGAGCAAAACTATCATTAATTTAACAATTTTATATTCCCTAACAGATCCTCAACTATCTTCTAGACCTTAAAGATAGTCCATCGTAAAACGTGCAACCGTGGCCGTATCATCATTTAAACCAAAAGGCCCTTTTCAGGGCCACCAAAGAGTTATAAAGAGTGTACAAGAGAATTTTCCCACGCACTGACTTCATAAGACCAAACGGCCCTTTCCAGGGCTTCCAAATAGTTATAAAGAGTGTACAGGAGAATTTTCCCACATACTGACTTCATAAAACCACCATGTATAACCACCTTTTCAGGGCCACCAAATAATATCTCAAGAGCGTACAATAGAATTTTATTACATACTGGCTTCAAAACGCTGGTCTAATGTCCCATAAGAGCCGCACTCGTCATATTTAGGCTCGGGACCGGATGGAGTTCCTTCTTTGTTTATGAAGACTTTAGCAGCTGAGCTTACTTCTCCATTTTTTTGGCTTTTTAATATGTCACTGGAATCCGGAGACTTTCCAAAATTATGGAAGAGCTCATTTCTAGTGCCTATTTTTAAGTCTGGTAAAAAATCTGATATTCGTAATTATCGGGGTATAGCCCTGATCTCTTGCATTCAAAAACTTTTTGAGGCAATTGTGAATGAAAAATTATTCAACCAAATCAAAAATAGAATAACTACTAATCAGCATGGTTTTTTTAAAGGTCGTTCGACAACCACAAATTTACTAGAATTCGTTAATTATTCTCTGGAAGCAATGGATAACGGAAACCATGTAGAGGTTTTGTGCACAGATTTTAGTAAAGCATTTGACCGTGTCGATATACCTATGCTTATATTTAAATTGCAAAAAATGGGAATCCAGCCCAAACTCCTCAAATGGCTTAATTCATACCTAACCAACCGTGATCAAGTTGTAAGATTTAAAGGAAGCCAATCAACACCTATTCATACCACTTCAGGAGTCCCACAAGGCTCTCATCTAGGACCACTTTTATTCATTCTATTTGTAAATGACTTATCTTTTATTCTTAAGAAACTAAAATTTTTAATTTACGCTGGCGACATGAAACTTTATTTAGAAATAAAAAATGCAGAGGACATCAACGCGTTTAAGAATGAAATATTGTTGTTCCATACTTGGTGTAACAAAAGTCTGCTACAACTGAATGTTAAAAAATGTAACTTAATTACCTTCACGCGAAAACAAAACATACCTAACATACAAATAACTTTAGGCAATCAGAATGTAGAGAAGTGTAATAGAGTTAGGGATTTAGGTGTTGTCCTAGACTCTAAACTTACGTTCATTGATCATTATAACACAATTATAAACAGAGCTAAAAACATGCTAGGATTTATTACACGTTTTTGCTATGACTTTCATGATCCGTACACGATAAAAACACTACACATTGCTTATGTCAGGTCAATACTTGAATATTGTAGCATAGTTTGGTCTCCATTTACAATAACACATGAAGAAAGAATAGAGTCAGTACAAAAGCAATTTTTGTTATATGCACTAAGAAAACTAGGATGTACTGTATTTCCTTTGCCATCGTATAAGGCTCGATGTATGCTTATCAATATTCAAACATTAAAAGAGCGTCGTGAATTCGCTATGGCGTCATTTATAAATAATATAGTCTCACAAAGAATTGATTCAATGGAAATTCTATCAAAATTAAACTTTAACATACCAACAAGGCATATAAGACATCGACAGTTATTTGCAACAAATTATCATCGCACGAACTATGCAAAATATGGACCGATTAACCAAATGATGGCTAGTTACAATATCCATTGCAATAGTATGGATTTTACAAAGTCGAAAGAAAAATTAAAACAATATTTCCGGAAGTGCTAGGTTTAAGTTAAGTTAAGTACTTATTGTTATTAAAACGGTCTACAACTGATTGACGACGACAAATAAATAAATAAATTGTGACTTAAACTGCTTCTATCGGTAAGGGTAAACGACCGGCACGAATAATTGAAACCCTTTAACGCTAATAATAGCCACACAGAATTTCCCTGACATGATAATGCATCACTTGTTTTAACGTAGTCTACGTCAACCGGTCGTGTCTTGTACACAACCCCACTGATTTTTTGCTTAGCGTTGCTTGAAGTTTAAGAAATAGTAAACATTGTTTCAGAAATAAACAAAAAACACTCGTTTTGTCTCATGTTAAAAATATTCTTATTACGGATTTCAACATCTTGTTACACAGCAATTATCATTATTGTAACCCGCCATTTTTTGTACAGTGATGTAGGGTAGGTAACGACTTAAGCACCCCGAGACCCTATTCCAAGCACGGGGTTAACGTTAACCTACAACGCTCATTTTTTTTAGTATGATGCTTCACTAGATGGAGCACCATACTGCAAAAATGAGCGTTGTAGGTTAACGTTAACCCCGTGCTTAGAATAGGGTCTCGGGGTGCTTAAGTCGTTACCTACCCTATGTAGATTTATTGCAATGTTTCGAAGTTTCTGGGGGATTCTCTGCGGGTGAAGCGCGTTCAAAAACTGTAACGGCTATGTTTTCAATATGATAAAAATAGCCATGGGATTGATATGCGAATAGGGGCAGTATGGTGTTATCCTACAAATAGCAAAATACTTCAGTCACTCCGTTCCACGGTGGGATACTTACCTGGGACGCCGACTCAAAGATAGGCAGCTGTAAAATCTCCCTGTGCAGATGCATAGAGATATCACCTCTCAGCTCCTCGGGGAACTCCTTCAGAATCTATATTATCATCAGGAAAATATAACCTCCGTTATAGGCCATATTTGTATAACTTGCCAACTAACGTACCTCGTATACGTCGATCCCATGATTAAGCGACCACATCGTCTGAAAGTAATCCTGCATTCGCTGTTTCAGCTCTTTTGGCATCTATCAGTACAACGAGTAAGATGAATTCCCAAGGAGCCGAATGAAAATAAAACAGAAAAAAAAACAAACAGAATTCATAATAACTTATCCGCCATCATCCCACTGCGAGTGTGATTCGCGGTGGGAAAAACCTATGTAGGAAAAATTGCTCACCTGATGTAGGGCGATGAAATCTTTCAAATCACGCCACTTGCTTTGGTACAGGGATCGCCGTGAATACATCCTCTGTATAATAGCCGTCACGTTTCCGAACACCACAGCATGCATCAGGGCTAGAATGAAAAAAAAAAGAAAAATCATGAGCCTATAACATGCTTGTCTCTAGCACTCAGCTAAATGATATAAAAGGACACAACCAAATTAAAGGGGAACTGTAGATAGACCGGATGGTAAATTTATATATATATATATATATATATATATATATATATATATATATATATATATATATATATATATATATATATAATATATATATATATATATATATATATATGTATATTATATATATATATATATATATATATATATATATATATATATATATATATATATATATATATATATATATATATATATATATATATATATATACATATATATATATAAATAAATAAATGAATAAATAAATATATAAATGTATATTTATATATATATATATATATATATATATATATATATATATATATATATCTATATATATAAAAATTGATTTCTGTCTGTCTGTCTGTCTGACCCTAATAGACTCGAAAACTACTGAACCGATCAGCGTGAAATTTTGTATGCAGGAGTTTTTGGGGCCGGTGAAGGTTCTTATGATAGTTTGAGACCCCTCCCTTCACTGGAAAGGGGGGGCTCCCATACAAATGAATCACTCATTTCTACATAACTCAAGAACTAATCAAGCAAAAGAAACCAAATTTAGCATGTGTGAGTTTTTGAAGATGAGAAAAGTTTCTATGGTAGCTTGAGAACCCTCCTCGTTCTAAAAGGGGGGCTCCCATACAAATAAAACACAATATTCTGCATAACTCGGGAACAAATCAAGCAAACGGAACGAAATTTGGCATGTGGTGGTTTTTGAAGACAAAACATGTTTCTATGTTGGTTTGAGACCCCTCCCATTTTAAAGAGGGGAGGGGGGCTCCGATACAAATGAAATATAGTATTCTCGACTCGAGAACTAATCATGGAACCAAAATAAAATGGAACCAAATTTGGTATGTGGAATTTTTGAAGGAGAGAAATGTTTCTATGGTGATTTGAGACTTATCCGCCATTTGAAGAGGGGGAGGGGGGGGGGGTGGATTCTCTCAAACAAATGGAACACAATGTTTTGCATAGCTCGAGAACTAATAAAGCAAATGGAACCAAACTTGGCATGTGGAGGTTTCTGAAGAAGATAAATGTTTCTAAGGTGGTTTGGACTCCTACGTCTTCTGGAAGGGAGTAGGGCTTTAATACAAATGAAACACAAATTTCTGCATTACTCGGGAACTAATCAAGCAAATGGAACCAAATTTGGAATGGACGAGTTTTTGGCATTAAATGTTTTTATGGGGGTTCAAAGCCCTTCCTCCCCCTAGAAAGGGGGACTCTAATACAAATGAAACACAAATTTAAACCAAACATGAGAACTATGCCTACTGCTTTGCAAATTTGTATTCAGTGGTTTTTGGGTCCGGGAAAGTATTTTATGATAGTTCGAGACCCCTCCCGCCTCTAGCAAGGGGGAATCCCATGCAAATGAAAAACAAATTCATGCATAACTCGAGAACTAATCAAGCAAACGGAACCAAAATTGGTATGGGTGAGTTTTTGAAGGCAAGAAATGTTTTTATGGTAATTTGAGACCTCTTCTCACCCTGGAAAGGGGGGCTCCCATACATACGAAACACAAATTTAAACCAAACATGAGAACTATCCCTACCGCTATGCAAATTTGTATGCAGGGATTTTTGGGTCCGGCAAAGGATCTTATGATAGTTCGACACCCGCACTTCCCGCCTTTAGAAAGGGGGGCTCCCATGCAAATGAGAAACTATTTTCTGCATAACTCAAGAACTAATCAAACAAATGGAACCAAATATGGCATGTGGAGGTTTTTGTAGGCAAGAAATGTTTCTACGCCCGCATAATCACAAACCATTCCTCGACCATTTCCCTGATTGTTGACGACCGCTTCCGTTATTGTTACGACATTTACCCTTATAGTTGACAACGATAAACTAACAATTTCCTATATAGTTTTAACAATATGTCAGATGGTAGAAGGCCATATAACAATATGCTGAATAGGCGGTTAAGTTAGGTTACCATAAAAATATGGCAATTTTCACGAACAAAATTTTTGCTGTACTCTATGCCAAACAGTTGGTATATAAAGGGCGATACGGTCAAAATTTGGTCAATATCAACTTGACGTATTTCTTTCAATTTTGCATTTAAAAAACCTGAACACCCCTAATTTTGAAGGTGTGTGTGTAGAATGTTGCTCCTATTTTGATTTTGGAATTCACTCTTCAGTTGTCAAAATGCCGTCCAAGCAAGAAGAGCAGCGTATCAAAATTTTGCTCGCGCATCTTGAAAATCCGAGCTACTCGCACGCAAAGTTGGCAAAATCGCTAAAAGTTGCCAAATCAACCGTTACAAATGTAATTAAAGTGTTTGGGGAACGTTTGTCGACAGCCAGGAAGTCTGGATCGGGGGGAAATCGAAAACCGGAAGCCGCTGAGACGACAAAGAGAGTTGCCGGTAGTTTCAAGCGAAACCCTAACCTATCTCTCCGAGATGCCGCAAATAAGCTGGGTGTATCGTCTACAACCGTGCATCGAGCCAAAAAACGAGCCGGGCTATCGACTTACAAGAAGGTAGTGACTCCAAATCGCGATGATAAACAAAATACGACGGCCAAAGCGCGATCCCGGAGGCTGTACACGACGATGCTGACGAAGTTTGACTGCGTGGTAATGGACGACGAAACCTACGTCAAAGCCGACTACAAGCAGCATCCGGGACAGGAGTTTTATACGGCAAAAGGAAGGGGAAAGGTAGCAGATATTTTCAAGCACACGAAACTGTCAAAGGTCGCAAAGAAATATCTGGTTTGGCAAGCCATCTGTGCCTGTGGCTTGAAAAGCAGCATTTTCATAGCTTCCGGGACTGTCAACCAAGAAATTTACGTGAAAGAGTGTTTGAATAAACGTCTGCTGCCTTTCCTGAAGAAACACGGTTGTTCCGTACTGTTTTGGCCGGATTTGGCATCTTGCCATTACGGTAAAAAGGCCATGGAGTGGTACGCCGCCAACAACGTGCAGGTGGTTCCCGGCGACAAGAACCCTCCCAACACGCCAGAGCTCCGCCCAATTGAGAAATACTGGGCTATTGTCAAGCGGAACCTAAAGAAGACCAAAAAACTGCTAAGGACGAGCAGCAGTTCAAGGCAAACTGGCTTTCTGCGGCGAAGAAGGTGGACAAGGTGGCTGTACAAAATCTGATGGCAGGGGTCAAGCGTAAGGCCCGGCAATTCGGATTTGGAAAAGCGGAAGCCTAACTGAATATTTTTCCTGAATTTTATACTAATTGAACTTGAAAAAGAAATTTAATTTGATTTTTTAAATAAACGATTTCACCGATTTACACGCGTTTTTCCTTGACCAAATTTTGACCGTATCACCCTTTAATCTACACCGAGTGCAGACAATAAAAAAGATTTCAATGACAATATGGCAAACATTAACAATATGTGTTAATGTAAAGGTTGTATGGTAAAAATGAGATTAAATTATTCGATAACAATAACACAAAATGTGATAATATATCTTACATTCGCAATATAGTTTTGACTGTTTAGCAAATTGTTTTTCGTTATGCAGGTGGTGGCTTGAGACCCCCTCCTCTTTGGAAGAAGGGGCTCTCATACAAATGAAACAGGAATTTTAGCTTAACATGAGAATTATCCCAACAGGTATGACTATTTTTATGCAGGGATTTTTGGAGTCGGGGAAGGTTCTTATGATGGATTGAGACCCCTCCCACATCTGAAAGGGGTGCTCCCACACCAATGAAACACAAATTTCTGTGATGATGTTGTTTTTGAGAAGGAACTAATTTCTCATCACCATGAGGCTCTAGGAGTAGACAGTAATTTTTGCTAGAACAAATTTCTGTATAACTCGAGAACTAATCAAGCAAATGGAACCAAATTTGGGATGTGGGGGTTTTCGGAACAAAAAAATGTTTCTATGGAGGTTTGAGACTCCTCCCCGCTCTGGAAGGGGTGGGCTCTCATGAAAATTAGACACAAATGTCAACCAAACATGAGAATCATACCTACTGTACTGTTATGAAAACTTATATGTAGGGGTTGTTGAGGCCGGAAATGTTTCTTATGATGGTTTGAAGCATCTTCCCCGCCTGGAAGGGTAGGACTTCCATATAAACGAAACACAAATTTCTGCAAAGCTCGAGTTCTTGGAATTGGAGTTCTTCAAATGGGACCAACTTTGGCATGTGGGGGTTTTTGGGCAGGATTTTTTTTCTTAGGTGGTTCGAGACCTCTTCCCTCTGCAGAGGGGAAAGGAGGGCTCTCAAACCAATGAAACAGACATTTGAACCAAACATGAGAATTATCCATGCAACTAAAATACAAAATGTGTATTTCTCGGGTAAGAAGCATATTCTGATAGAAGTTTGAACCCCTTTTTAGTCAAGAAATGGTTGAGTTACTCTCAGTGCTACATTATGCACAAGAAGTTAATCTTAGATTATGCAAGAGAAAATTACGTTCAAACTGACAGGATACGGCTTCGTTTGTCTTTGAAATGTTTCTACGCAGAAAGCAAAACCGGTAGAAACAACCGGTCCAAGGGTTGAATTAAGTACACAAACCTTTTTTTTTGCATAAATAACACACACAAGCAAACGAAAATATTTTATCCAGATTCATTCAGAACCATAAACGCCCCAGTTTTATTCATTTTTCATTCATTTTGTTGCATGCGTTGCAAGGCTCGCACTGGGTTCAGCTAGTATATATATATATATATATATATATATATATATATATATATATATATATATATATATATATATATATTTATATATATATATATATATATACATATATCTATCTATATGTATATATATATATTTATATATATATATATATATATATATATATATATATATATATATATATATATATATATATATATAATATAATCGCTACTGACCTTGCTGAAATATCGGTGCAAAAAAGAAAGCCGAGGTGAATTTTATTAATAATACTGTATAACACTGTATACGTAGTTTTCACAAACCATTTCATACTGAATGGCATATTATCAAAGTTCTTCGTGGGTTACACTAGTTATATGGGATATTTCACGCGTAACAAATCATGTGTATTAATAAGATGAATTCACCTCGGGTTTTTTTTTTGCACCGATATTTCAGCAAGGTCAGTAGCGGGTGAAAAAGGGAACTGCTCATGTTGGTACGTCAACTTTGACGCCAGCTGAAGTCCAAACCATTTCATGGAAACAGTTCAAATTTTGTCCACATTATTTTCCGTATTTTTGTTAAGCTATGGCGAAATTTTTGATTTTCTACCTAAATTTTTCACAGAAACACGGATTTTTGAAATTGCTATGTCCAAAAATAACTTTTTTTACATATGTTATGATAACTTCAAATCTATAAATTTTATTTAGATCAAATTTTGGTCATTTAAGGTTTATACATTTTTAATAATGTTGTCAAATTTGAAAATATTGATAATTGACAAAATTACAGGAGGTTGAACATGGAGTTTTTTGCTAACAAAATTTTGCTCGGCTTTTTTTTGCTACTGAGTGTACAGTACCGTAAAACGGGAAAACATTGACCGGTTTAGCCAGGGGGTATGTCACTCGGCCACCATGTGGTACCACCCTCAAAAAGCACACTACGATACACTTCACTTCAATTAATTGTTTGTTTTCTCACTGTTTTGTTTCCCTCTCGCTTGCACTGATGTGATTCAAATGATGCGTTAAGGCTGGCCCACAATTGATACGTTTGCGTTCCGTTGACATTCCGGATATTTGACAGCTATTTTAAACATATGGGATCATATGTGATAACACACATTCAATCCGGAGTGAGTTTGCGGTAGAGTACTAAAATGTACTAAACGCAAACTTGACCGCAAAATCAACCGCAAGATTTGACACCTCTCAAATCTTGCGTATGACTTTACGGGAAAATTATAATAACAAACATTTGGTATCAGTGGTATTCAGTGGGAGGATTGTGCATCCTTCGAAAAGCAGGTTGATTAGTATAATTAGTAAAGTGGAACCGAATAAAGAACGGAGGCAGTGATGTAGTGTGAGGTTTGTTGAATTAATTGTAATTATTATTTTCTTAACATATCAACATGTTTCTTTCCATCCTCTACTTGAGTACTCGGACACAGCCGACGCTGGTATTGCTTCATAATTGGATCATCAGATTTTATACATTGAGGATGTGAGATATGGAAGTAATGTCGGTCGATAAGCACCAAATTGGCTCCATTCATGGATGCAACTTCTTCCCATTCGATAGATTAGTTATTCAGGGCCAATTTCTTCACCTCCACTTAAAGTTTCAACCATGTTTAAGCGTATGGGTAAGCACTGCTTAGGAGTTGAGCGGAGGTGAAGAAATTGGCCCTAAATGTATAGTCTTCGTAT
Source organism: Aedes japonicus (assembly GCA_034211315.2). Taxonomy (NCBI): domain Eukaryota; kingdom Metazoa; phylum Arthropoda; class Insecta; order Diptera; family Culicidae; genus Aedes; species Aedes japonicus. Next base: position 16,178 of record JASCZW010006861.1, on the reverse strand, counting down.
GGTTTTTTTTCTGATTTAAGCCAGCTGTATTAGCTCTAACCAACACAGAATTTCTCAAAAAAAACTTTAATATAAATGCGTAGTAACCATTAAGTAATTTCCGCATATGATTTATGTCTATTTGAGAATCAAAACATTATAATTCATTCTACACAGATTTTGTTCTTTTGGTTTATGTTTATATGAGTCCTCCTCCAAGTTCCGTCGTCCATCTGCAATCCATCGTAGATTGTACGCAACACCTTCTGTTCAACGACAGCAAGGGCGCATAAGTCCTCCGCAAGCAATGAACAGACTTCCTGAGAATCGTGAATATCCCCGCTCTTCAAATAAAACCATCCAATGCAATGTTGAATAGCAAACACGCAATCTATCAACTTTCCGAAATTCTAAGGGACTCTTCTGCGCGTATTCCTAGATTTATTATCGTGACACCTCGAATGTTTTGTGCGCATACATACTGCAACTAGGTATTTGTCCTAGTCTTTATTCGCACTGCGGTGCGTGCGAATGTTGATGGTATCGCAAAAAAAAAATCCACTGATTCACTGTTCGTTGTTCAGGGGATCTGCCAAACCACGGCAGGCCGTTTTAGGACATTGCGGCATGCTGGCTGTTCGGCCCAATTACCGGACAGTACATTGCAAGTCGAGTTATTAGTACGAGACACTGAAGAAGTCTGCACATTGTAGACGAAATACGCGTATCTGTCGAAGATAAGCAAAGGTAGTTGGAATTAAATGGAAGATACTAATTTTTCTTCTAATTTCTAGTTAATCATACACTAGCTCTAGCTGCGCGTAGAACGTTTTTTTTTCGTCATCGGGTCTCTCTTCGTATGGGCTGTAAATCGTATTTGTTCGGGACCTACTGGTCTTAGACTTAGTCTATGGTAAAACGCTGTACGCTAAAGTGACCAGATATTTATCGAACGAATGCGGGACGTTCTGTGCATGAAATTTAATATTATTGACACAATCGTGAATTATTAGTCAATCCTAAGCGTCAGTTTTGATTATCGATATGGATTCAAGATGCTTAATAAGTACATGTTCGTTGAAAATAGTAAATGGAAACTTTGTGTAATTTTCGAATATACCCGTTGCAGTTCAAAACCTGACCTCTCGAGCCAATCGATGCTGCTCTAATTCTATAGAGTCGCATAGTGTGGCTAGTCCGCTGTATGTGCGTTACAACGCACCAGATGCGACACAATAGAATCCCGAATAAAAAAGTATTATAGATTAACAACAAAATGTATTGTAACCATACAATAAAATCAATAGTATGTACAATTGATCGTATTGTTCAAGATGATAAGATATCATTGGGACTTACGGTTTCTACAATAGAATCCATTGTAAATTGAAACATCAACAATAGAATAAGGGGGTTGTTATGTATCTTAACAATAAGAAATGTCATTTTTTTCTGAACAAATTTGAGTTAATAATTTTTAATTTTATTGTTTCACAATTGTTTAAAATTCTAGCATATGGAGTGTATAGAAGATCTATTGTAATTACACTATGCATTTTTGAATTGTCTTATACATGAACAGTAAAATTCATGGTCGGGAATACATTTTGTTGTTATTGTATATGCGGTTTTGCACTTGTTTGGTTTTGCACTGCAACGAGTATATTTTCATCTCACAATTATGTGCTCTCAGGTATTGTTTTGGTCATATCTCCTTGAAGGATTATCCAATCATAATGAAATTGTGACCAGTTATTTGGTCATCAAATTTCTGGCAATGGAACTCATCTCCGTTGTTGCATTGTATGCGGCTTATTATTACGCCGAAATTTTCCGTAATAAACGCCTCATATTGTTGGAACAACTCGAACACCGTTCTTCTGCCTTCCATCAAAAGCTCTTCTGGGTTTGCTTACCAATGACGCTTGGCTCACACACGACACTCTTGTCCGTCTTTCCACCGGCCAGCTCAAGTCCTGTGAAAATATTTTCGGAAACAATTTTAGGTTGAGGCCCAGTATATTATTTTTTAAGAGTTGAATGAGAAACGGTTTTTCGGTGTTCGAAAAATAAACGTCAATTAATCCATGGTTGCCAAATAGCATAAATTTTAAACTGTAGTTTTGCCAGATATGTTGAAATACAGAAACACCTTCCGACACACTGGAACACAAACACAACGTGGCACAGTGACTAACCCCCTGGGTTTGGCCCATAGTTCAAAAAAACATTTTCCATTGATACACTTTTTATCTATGGATTATGTTTCATAATCAAGTATTATTTGGCTTCCGCAAGCTATAACATTGGTTTACATACTCAGATTTTTGCCAAGAACTGAAAATTGAATTGCGCATAACTTTTTCAACTTTCAGCGAGCGGGGAAAAAAGCAATCAATGATTGTCTAATAGTTTACATTGCAGGTTAGCGATATTTGTTTGGATACGTAAGGTTAGCTAGGTTGGGTTCTCGATCAAAGGGAAAAGAGTGTTATAAAATTTTAGTCTTTACTTTTAAAGAAAAAATCTCATGGATGTCCATTTTTGCAGCTTTTTGCTACATATTGTCACAAAATCGAGGCAATTTGGCGCTTTTGCTTAGAGGCAAAGGGGTAATCTATCGAAAGTTAACACTAAATATTAAAAAAGTTGAAACAAACATTAAAATTCTAAAAATTGATTCAAAAGTTAAGGGGGGTCAACGGCCCCCCTCTTTCCCCCTCTGGCTACGCCTATGATATGCAGTCAAAAATGTGTTTTCTGTATATTGTTTGTTTTTGTGTTTGTAGGGTAGGGAACGGCTTAAGCACCCCAAGACCCTATTCCAAGCACGGGGTAAACGTTAACCTACAACGCTCATTTTTTGCAGTATGGTGCTCCATGTAGTGAAGCACCATACTGCAAAAAATGAGCGTTGTAGGTTAACGTTAACCCCGTGCTAGGAATAAGGTCTTGGGGTGCTTAAGTCGTTCCCTACTCTATGTAGTAGGAAGCTAATTCAAGAAGGTCGACTAAGTCCAATGACGTCTATATAAGGTCTGGCCCAGTAGCCACAACAATATTAGTGAAATGAGCTAAATTCATTCATGACACTTATACCACTGCACTCCTGGCGCACGCTACACAAAAGCTCGGAAGGTGCTACGTCATACTATTTATTTTGATTCGGTCGCTCCATGATTATTTATTGTATGCGCTAGAAAACTTATTTTTTCAACCGATTCCAGTCTACCGATGATGGAAAATAGGCTCTACATCGCTACTCGAATGTCAAGTCTCAGTGTTTGAAAGTTTGTGTGGCAAAAATTCAATTACCTCAGTTAAATTCAATATAAATGATCCATGTTATCGGGAGGAAATTCTTCTGGTTAATAAATGGCATTTGTATCATGATTATTTCCACAATTCAGCATTTAGAATAAACGTTCGAATCGATTTTTTAATCTGAACATATGCCCGCCAATAGAAAGTTCAATAGTGTTACGTCATCACTTGTCGGCTCAACAATGTTTACATTATTTTTGCTTCCAATACAAGCAAGCAGTGCGTTGCCACAGACCTTATATAGACGTCATTCGACTAAGTCGGAGGTTTTTAGAAAAATGGATCGTGTGTCGCGTAAACAAGACAAAAAACGAAAACATAATGAAGTAGTACAAAGTTTACAAAATTCTCAAACGCATCGGTACTCGCTTACTGAAAATTAATGCCGAAAAATTGTTCAGCAATATATCTGTTGTCGAACAATATAAAAAGGCTTTACTGCACAGATTCGGGAGGAAGATTTGTCTCCTTGTCAAATGCTGACGAAAGTTAGCTGTTTTTCAAAAGACACCGAATCAACAAAGATTGAATCACATTCATGCAACATGGATTCAACATGGATGGGTCGCTCCAATTAACATCAGTGTTGATTGAAAAGTCTCACAGACCTCGAGCACTCAAAAATCTTAAGGATTTGTCTGTATACTACAGGGCATCCAAAAGCGCTTTGATGGCAAATGAGCTCTTTAAAAAGTGTTTTTTGGGGGAATTCGTCCCGAAGGTGACCACCTTTCCCAAGTCAAAAGGTCTTCCCCTAAGAGTCGCCCTTGTGTTGGACAATTGAAACAGCTCATTAAAATGCAGATGAGTTGAAAACGACCGATGGATCAATTTTTACCATCCATTTATGCTTACTGGCAACCATGGACCAATTTGACTTTAATCAACGCACATTCATACATCATCTGAAGCACATCAGCCAGAGGAGAACGAAACAGTGAGAAAACATACAATTGATTCCAGTATGTGATGCCAGATATAAATATAATCTTTCATGCGGTTATGAGTGTGTTTGAAGTGTGTCGGATTGTATTGTGGGTGCTAACACATGGTGGCCGAGAGACTTACCAGAAATCAAAAGTAGGGTCATTTTTATGTATACAACATTAAAAGAATATTGCTTAAAGGAGATGAGATGAAAAGATAATATGGGGAAAACATATTTAAAACATTAAAGAATTTGAAGAAACAATAAAAAAAAATTTATTTAAAAAAAATATAAAAAGAAATTAAAACAGATGTTAGAAGGGCTGGAACACCCTGCTGGGTGAATAACATATTTTTAACGTATTTTTTTTGTTTTTTTATTAGGGTGACCATTTTCGATATAGGGTTACCAGAAAAATCGACATTTTTCGAAATTTTTTATTTTTGAAAACTTATAACTTCTGAACCGCTGAATCGATTTTAAATATCATTTTATAAATAGAAAGATTATAACTTTTTGTTATTATTCAAAATATTTGTTAAAATAATTAATGTACTTAAATTTGCTAAAATGGTCAATATATTTGTTTTTTATGATTTTTGAAATGTTGGACCACAACGACTATTTATTTTTAAATTTTTTTATTAAAATTCAAACATTTTTACATAACATATCAAAAAATCTCAAATGTTCATCGAGCCGTTTTTGAGTTAAATTTTTTGAAAATTTCAAGTTTTTTGCCTATACACACATGGAATGAGCATCATTTTCCATCACTTCAAAATAACTGCGGGAATCATTTTATTGAAGTTATCAAACTTATTCCTAATAAATGCATGATAACCATGTTTACAAATCTAGTTTTATTTGTGAAGTAATGTACTCATCATAAGTAGGGTAGGCTGGTTCAATTCGGATTCCAATAAATGTAAGAACTATAAATCAGCCTCAAATTGTTTAAAAGCAGAGACCAACATTGCTAGGATTTACTCAACCATGGTTTACACTATAACTGGAGCCACAATGGTCCGTTAGCGTCAAAATTCAGCATGAGTGCTCATAAGGATTGCAGGGGCACTCATGCCGAATTTGAGTTGTAGCGTAAACCACGACTGAGTAAACTTAACTCATTTTTTGAATTATTCCACATTGAGTGAACCGAACTGAAACCTTACTAAAGAAACGTATAATACAATGAAGCTTGACTGCTCAAATGGCCATGTTTAGATTAATAGTTACAGGAAACCTACTCCTAAACTATATGGTTATGCAGTGGAATGGAGAACAAAGTTGGATAAAAGCTATTCCTACATTTGTAATACCTGCTATTGCAGACTTTATCGCTTTATCAAGTAAGAAAACGAGCCAGCAAATCCAAGTGCAGTTAATCTAGAATGTAAAACTCAAGAACTCACCGTTTCCGAACCGTGTTTAATATTCAAAGTGCAATATCCTACTTTTTAAATTGGATTTTTGTATGTTTTTCAGTAGCCGCCCAAAAAATTGTATTCTGGCTGGTTCAAGTGTAACGCATACTGTCTGCGTATGCATTTATCATCAGAATGTTAAATTAATGTTGAAAACCCTTAAGGTTAAGAAACTTATTCCTAACCATTTTAAAACGTATCATGAAATCCTACAGAGAAATGTTGGTTGAAAACCTGTGATCATTGCCTGGGTACGCAAACACTGGAAAATGACCTGATGAATTTTCTTCAAAATATCGATTCCTTAGAATTTAAACAATGGGAGCAAACAGATCGTTGTCAACTAAATTCAATGCGAATGGATGCAGAAGAGTTTTTTGGAAACATTGTTAGAAAAATTAAGCGAATTATCTCCGTATAATTTTATTGCAGAGCAACAAGTTAACTACTTAAAACAACTTAAAACTAATTTGGAAGCAACTGACTGCATTATAATTGCTGACTTCTCTGAAAATTACTGTTTTGTTATTCAGGACGCTATACAAGGTTTTCATAGGGCAAACGCTCAATGCACAATCCATCCTTTTGCCATATATTAGAAGGATGAAGCACAAAATTTAAAGTTTACAAGCTTCATAGCAATCGCAGAATTTACTAAACATAACCATGTTGCCGTTCGGCTGTTTTTAACAAATTGTGTGAATTTCATTTAAAAAAAGCTACCTCACCTGAAAAATATCCATTTTTTTTCTAATGAAGGCAGTCAATACAGAAATAAGATGACTGCTTTCAATTTGTGCCACATGTACAAGGAATTCGGTCTTAATGCAGAGTGGAACTTTTTTGCCACTTGCTATGGAAAAGGGCCTTGTGACGCTTTAAGAGGCGTTCTAAAGCGAAACGCTTCAAAAGCAAGTTTACAAGGCCATCATATTACAACTGCTTACGAACTTTACTCTTGGGCTGTTTCTAAAGTAGATTCCAAATTATATTACTTGTTTTTCTCGGAAAAAGATTACAATGCAATGAAAAAGAAAATAAAGAACCATTGTACTCCTGTAAAACAAATCTCTGGGACACAATCGTTTCATTACTTTAAACCACAGAATGAAAATTACATTATCGTGAAACGGATTTCGTTTTCAGATGAAGAAAAGTGCGTTAAATTGTAAGAATTTGGCTTTGTAATTTTTTTTGATGAATTATGAAAAATAAAAATAATTGAATATTCAAATTAAATGCTGAGTTTTAATTGAAGGTAATCTGAGAAAACCCTTGCTTATAGTCTAAAGCTTTTTTGAGCTCCAATTCCTCAATATAGTGGAGCCTGGTCCAATCCCGACCCTGTGGCCAATTCCGACCTCCCAAGATTCTCTGAGACAGCGCTGGTAGCCAAATTTTTAATAATACCAATGGAAAGCTTTCATTACACAAAGAATTTCAACGTAGAATGCATTGGTCGGAGAAATTGTGTTTGTTGCACTTCAAAATTGACTAAATTTGAGAAAAAATGTTCTACACCCTAAAAAATTTTGTATTCTAGTTTCGGTTCGGTTCACTCAAAATGACCCTAATGTGGAATAATTCAAAATATGAGTTAACTTTACTCAGTCGTGGTTCACGCTACAACTCAAATTCGGCATGAGTGCCCCTGCAATCCTTATGAGCACTCATGCTGAATTTTGACGCTAACGGACCATTGTGGCTCCAGTTATAGTGTAAACCATGGCTGAGTAAACCCTAGCATTCTTACATTTAATGGGGTCAGAATTGGACCAGCCTCCCATACTTTTGATGGGTACAATACTTCACAAATGAAACTAGATTTGTAAACATGGTTATCATGAATTTATTAGGAATAAGTTTGATAACTTCAATGAAATGATTCCCGCAGTTATTTTGAAATGATGGAAAATGATTCTCATTCCATGTGTGTATAGGCAAAAAACTTGAAATTTTCAAAAAATTTAACTCAAAAACGGCTCGATGAACATTTGAGATTTTTTGATATGTTATGTAAAAATGATTGAATTTTAATTTAAAAATTTAAAAATAAATAGTCGTTGTGGTCCAACATTTTGAAAATCATAATAAACAAATATATTGACCAATTTTAGCAAAGTTGAGCACAGAAATTATTTTAACAAATATTTTTAATAAAAACAAAAAGTAATAATCTTTCAATTTATAAAAAAATATTTGAAATCGATCCAGCGGTTCAGAAGTTATGATTTTTCAAAAATAAAAAATTTCGAAAAATGTCGATTTTTCTGGTAACCCTATATCGAACATGGTCACCCAAACAAAAAAATAAAAAAATACGGGTCTTATTATTTTCGATGAAGAACATACCAAGCGATTTTGAGCAAAATCGGACAACTTATTTTTTCAACTCTATTCTTTTCCCGTGGAATCGCTGTATATATGTATATATATATATATATATATATATATATATATATATATATATATATATATATATATATATATATATATATATATATATATATATATATATATATATATATATATATATACAGCGATTCCGCGAAAAAATGAGATTGAAAAAAAAGTTGTCAATTTTACTCAAATTGTATTCTATCAAATAATTAGATTATATTTTATTTTTATTTGGAATAACAACGATTACCAGAAAAGATGACATTTTCAGTATTTTTAATAACTTCTCAAATGACACATGAAGGTGTACTTTGTTTTTATTAAATATTTGTTAAATAGACTAATAATAACTCAAATTGCTAAAATTAGTCAATATATATGTTTTTTATGATTTTCAAATGTTAGTTACAGCGATATTAGGCAAATTTTAAATTAAAATTCAATCGTATAACATATCAAAATCCTCAAGTATTCATCGAAGCTGTTACAGTTAAATTTTTGAAAATTTCCACTGTATATACACGTAGATAGTCATTTTCCATCATAGGCATTAATTATCGGAAAGCATTCTAACAAATTCATGATGTATGTTTACAAATCTGGATTTCATTTGTCGTGACAACGCAGAAATTTAATAGAGCTGTCAATTTGACCTGATATGAGAATGCTGAGTTACTTTCAGCCATGGTTTATACTATGGAATTAGCGTCAGAATTATGAATTCATGAAAATGAGCGCAATTAACTTTCATATTTTAGATATTAAGTCTTCAGTAGTGTTTAGAATTATATACCACTACTCAAATTGGGTAATTTGAAGTGCAACAAACACAATTTCTCCGACAATGCGATAAATTCTTTGTGTAACAAAATTTGGCTACCAATCTTGGAAGATGTAAGATGAGACAGACCAGGCTCCATATATTGAAATTGGAGCTCAAAAAGCAGATATAAACAGGTTTCTCAGATTTTTCAATTAAAACTCGGCGACTATTTGAATATTCAATTATTTTATTTTCATAATTCATCAGAAAAATGCAAATACTACAGTTAACACTTCTAAATCTGAAAACGAAATCTCATTCTGTGTTAGAAATGTATTTATTCAATGTCAAATTTACAGGTACAATGATTCTTTATTTTCTTTTCATTACATTCTCAATCTTTTTCGAAAAACAATGTAAATAATTTGGAATCTACTAGAAAGTAAAACAATGGCCCAATTATAATATGATGACCTTCTCATTTGCTTTGAAGCGTTTCGCTGCATGACCCTTTTCCATACAACTTGAAGTGAAGAAATTCGCTACCATTAAGACAATTCTAATGTAGAATGAAAACGGTGTCTTATTTCTGTGATGACTATATTAGAAAGAAATGGATATTTTCTAAATGAAATTCACACAATTTGTTAAAACCGAACAGCTATGGTGCTGTTTGTAAATTCTGCGATTCTTATGGAAACGTAAACTTAGCACGTATGGAATAGTTATGCATTGAACGTTTGCTATGAGCAACTGTATGGCAGTATCTTTAGACATTGAATTTTCAGAGAGTCATTATAAGTCAGTGCTTCAAATTAGTTTTAGGGTGTTTTGAAACCAGTTAACTGACGCTCTGCAATAAAATTATACCGAATATTCACTTAATTTTTGGCAATGTTCGCACATCCATTCACGTAATTGACAACGTCTGTTTGCTCCATTGTTCGTGAGATATTTTGAAGAGAACTAATCAGGTCATTTTCAGTGTTTACCTTGAGCAATGATCACGGGTTTCAATGTAGGATTTCGTACGTTTTAGAAAATGGTTAGGAATGAACCAACCTTGGGAGTTTTCAACATTAATTTAACATTCTGTGTAAATGCATGCGCGGAGCAGTACACTGAACCAATACAACTGAAAATACCATCAATTTAAAGTAGGATATTACGCACTGATTTCCTGATTCTTGACACATTCTAGACCAACTGCACTGAATTTGCTGGCTCATTTTCTTATAAGCGATAGGGGAATCTGCAGTAGCAGGAACCACAGATGTGAGGTAGCAACTGTTCCATACTTCTTCCCATATGGTTAAGTGGAACTCCTGTAACTATTAATCTAAACATGTCAAGCACTTCATTGTGCTGAACAACAATTGTGCAGTTCAGTTATGATAATTCAAAATGAGTTAAGTTTACTCAGTCGTGGTTTACGCTGCAGCTGGTGGCATGAGTGCCCTGCAATCATATGAGCATAAATACTTGGGCTGACGCTAACAGATTGTGGCCTCTAGTGTAAACCACAGTAAATCTAGCATGTGTCTCTGCTTAACAATTTGAACTGGTATAGTTACTACGTATTGAAGTCCGTGAGCCAGCCCTACCTGTATTTACTTCACAAATAAAACTAGATTTAACAAGCATGGTTATCATGCATTTATTAGGAATTAAGTTGTCTTCAACAAATGATTTCACAATTGTACGAAGTGATGGAAGTCTCCTATTTCCATGTGTGTATAGGCAAGCTTGAAATTTTCAAAATTTATCAACCGATAATTTATTTAGTTTTTGATATGTTATGTAAAATGTTTGAATTTGTCAAAATTTGAAATAAATGTCGTTGTAATCAACTCCGTCATAAAGGCAAATATGTAGCCATTTTGGCAGACTATGTGCATTAATTATTTTGAACAAATATTTTTGAATTAATAACAGAAATTATCGTCTTATTTATAAATGATGCTGGAAATCGATTCAACAGTCAGAGATACAAGTTTTCAAGATAAAATTTCGAAAATCAATCATTTTCTGGTAACCTAAAGGCAAAGTACGTTATATTCACCCGGCGAGGTGGCTGCTCTAACATATTTTTTGAAGGCCGCGACTCTTCAAATTCTTTGTGTTTAAACTATCCTCATCGCTATGTATTCTTTTAATGTTGTAATAAAATGACCGGAAATCGGCCGCAATGTGTTAGCACACAATGCAATCCGACACGGCTGCACTCATGGCACCATATATTTATATCTGGCATCACTACCGTCGAGCCAACCTTCTCACTGTTTCGTTCCTCTGGCTCACTGTGTGCTCGAAGATGATAATGAATGTGTAAATTAGTCCATGTACAAACAATGAATTAATCAATTCATCATTTCAACAAATCTGCATTTCAATTGTCCAACAAGTGACTCAGGAGACACGGCAGGAAGGTGGTCTTCAGGACGAATTCCCAAAACACTTTTAAGGCTCGTCCAAGCGCTTTTGGATGCCTGTAAGATTTTGAGTGCTCGAATGCAATTTTCAATCAACGCGATGATGGAGCGATTGCATCCATGTTAATATTTTTGTAATGTGATTCAATCTTCATTGATTCGTGTCTTGGCACTCGTCGGCATTTGACTGAAGTGCAAATCTTCTCCCGAAATCTGTCCAATCACCTTTTTTTATAAACAGCTAGCACCAGTGGCAGTACTGTCATTTGGCATTTGTAACTTGTATACTACTTCATTAATGTTTTGTTTTTCTTTACGCGTTTACACGATCAGCCTCTAAAACCTGTTAGTCGGAATGACGTCTGCTCTCGTGTGGCAACACGCAGCAACTGTATTGGAGAGCAAAATGTCTTGAAACATTGAGCAGCAAATGATGACGTAACATATTATTTCTATTAACGGGCATATGTTCGGAACAAACGTAATGCTGAATGTGAGTAATCATGACAAATGCCATTTGTATAACCGGAAACTGATAACATGGATCATTCTATTAACTGGTAATTAATTTGCTGCACAAACTTTCAAACACTGGACTTGACATTCGGCAACAATGAAACTCAACAGTTGAAAAATTACAACGTAGATATGATCTCAAATCAAATAAATATGTGTAACATGTACCTTTGTGGCGTGCATGGAGTGCAGTGTTGCAAGTGTCGTAATTGGCTCGTTTCACTTGTGACACTGGTGGTACTATAGACGTCATTGGACTTTAGTCGACCTTCTTGATTAACTCCTACTATAGAGGCGGGAACGACCGCGCCCCAAGACCTTATTCCTAGCAGGGTTAACGTTAACCTGCTTGTATTTTGCAGTATGGTGCTTCACTGCATGGGCACCGCTATAAAAAATAACGTTAATAGAACGTTACCCGATGCTTGGAATAGATGTAGGTGTAAACCTACAAACACAAACAAACAATATACAGAAACACATTTTTTGACTGCATATCCTTCGTGAAGAGGCCATTGACTATAGCATTTAGTCAATTTGCAATGTTTTGTTTCAACTTTTAATATTTAGTGTTAGAAACTTTTCGATAGATTACCCCTTCAACACTGGCAAGCAGGCTCATTTTAATGATATGTAACGAAAACTATCAAACGTCGAGATTTTTTAAGTAAGACTAAGAACGATCAGTACCTAACTAGCTACGTATCAAGCAAGTATCCTTATTTCTTTAATCGCTGCTGACCAGACAATCGTGTGCTTTCAACAAAGTTGAAAGTTATGCTGCTGAAAAATCTGAGTATGTAAACCAATGTTATAACTGCGGAAATAAATAATATGATTATGAGCATGATCAACAGATAAAAGTGTATCAATGGAGAAATGTTTTGAACCTGAAATTGTATCTGTGCCACGTTTGTATGTTCAATGACATGATCGGAAAGTGTTTCTGTATTTCAACTGTAACAACGAAACAGTTAAAATTGTAACAGCAACGGCCATCGTTAATTGACGTTTATTTTCGGTACCGAAAAACCGTTTCTCATTCAACAAAATGGCTATACTGGGCCTCAGCCTAGAACCGAAAATATTTTCACGGGACTATTGGCCGTGGCGACAGTGCTGGAAGTGTGTCTTAGCGTCATTGATAAGCAAACCCAGAAAATAGTGATGGATATTGTTCCAATATGAGCGTTGTGACTAAGCCGCATACTATTAACGGAAGATAATTCCATTGCCAGAAATTTATTGACCAAATAACTGGTCTATTCATTATGATGAATATTTCAAGTGACAAAACAACCTGAAACACAATGTGGATGAAAATATACTCGTTGCAGTGCAAGGCCAAACGAAATGCAAACCACATATACAAATGTATTCTGACCCAAGCCGGTACTTGTTAAATGTATGAATTCAAATGCATGTGAATACAATAGATCTTCTAGTGCAAACGAGTGTGAAACAATAAAGATTAAATTATTAACTCAGGTTTGTTCAGAAAATGACATTTCTTTATTCGTTAGATATGGCAATATATTCTGTGTGATGTTCAATTTGTGGATTCTGTGGCAGAGACCGTAAGTCCCAATGATATCTTGTAAATGTGAACAATACTATGTGGCTATGGTTACAATACATTTTGTTGATTAATCTATAATGCTTTTGTTCGTTCTATTGTGATGGGCATCTGATATAACGCAGCTGCAGCAGTTCATGCACTTAATGCGTGCCTCTGTAGGCATCATTGACTCAGCCGGGTACTGAACTGCAACGGAAGAAATTGCAAAGTTTCCGTTGCAATGTGCCCCATCAAACGTCTTGAATCCATATCGATGAAGACTGACATGTGACTAATATTCGCGATTGTGTCCAGTAATGTGGAACATGCTGGGCGTCACTTCGTTCGTGCTTTGGCTGTGCCTTTGTTTTACCATGGGCCAAGTCTGGACCAGTCTGAACAAGTACATCCATACGAAGGAGACCCGATGACGAAAAACGTTACGCGCATCTAGAGCTGATGTATGATTAACTAGAGTGGAAAATTAATCTTCCATTTAATTCAATACCTGAGCAGATGCGCGACAACTCGTCTGTGTGCAGACTCGGTGTCGTACTTCTTCTCGACTGTGCTGTCGTGTGGGCCGGGCAACCGGCATGCCGCAGTAATCTGCCGTCAGTGGATCGGTGGATTTTTGCGATACCCTCGTTCGCGCCTGGTAAATCGGACAATGCCTGGTACGTATGTAATGCGCACAAACAGTGTCACGATGTCGTCTTCCTTAAACTCGGTGATTGATGATGCGTCTATTCAACTGCCATTACTCGAATCTGTTCGTACGGAACTGCTCGCCGCTGTCGTTGGAGCAGAAGTGTTGTACCGATGATAGTTGCAGTGGACGCTGGAGGAGGACTCATATAGGCATAGGCGAAATGAATCTGTGTGGAAATGGTATGATGTTTTGATTCTCAGATAGACATAAATCCTTCAATGAAATACGCAATGTACTACGCATTTATATTAAGTTTTTTTTAATTTGTGTTGGTAGAGCAACATGCAAATCTGGAACTACTGTGGGGCCATGCATAAACCATCCAGAACAAGCATTTGAAAACGCGAGATAACAGATATTAATCTACATCGAATGGAAGAAGTGCATCCATGAATGGAACTACTTCCATATCTCACATCACCGATGTAAAATCTGATGATCAATGCTGAAACGTACAGCATCGTACTCAGATGAAAGAACATGTTGTATGTTAAGAAGAATAATAGTACAGTGAAGCCTCCTTCAATTCTTATTCATTCCTTTGCTGTTACCTTCAATCGGCCTTTCGGATGCACAATCTGTGATACCCAAATGTTTGTTATGCCTCAATGAAGTCATACCTTAGGAAGTGTCAAATCTTGCCTTGTGCGGTCAGTTGCGTTTTAATGCTCTACGCAAGCTACTCAGACAATGATGTTATATGATCATATGTTTAAAATGGCTTGTCAAATATCCCTAACGCGGGGCTGTGAATCTATTATCATTTAGTCACATCAGTAAACTTGAAATCCTAAGCAGTGAAGAGCAAACAATTAATTGAAGTGAAGTGAATAGCACAATTGGTACATGGTAACCGGTGAGCAACAAACCGGTCAGCGCACACAAGCCGAGCAAAGCCTGTCCAGCAAAACTCCATGTTCAATGCCTCCTATTTGTCAGTTATCAATATTTTCAAGTTGACAGCATTGTAAATGTGATCTAACAAATTTATAGACTGAAGTTATCATATGTAAGTTATTTTTAATGAATCCGTGTTTCTATGAAAAATTTGGAGTAGAAAATCAGAATTTCATATAACAACAAAATACGGAAAAATGTGGACAAGGTATTTCCATGAAGATATTTCGGCGGCGTCAATGTATGAGCAGTTCCCTTTTCACCATACTGACCTTGTAGTATCGGTGCGAAAAAGGCCGGGTGATTCATCTTGTGTACTACATGATTTGTACGCGTAATATCCCATATAACTGGTGTAACCCACAGGCACTGATAATATGCCATTGTGGTTGAACATGAAACTGATGTGTATTATTGATAATAAAATTCACCTCAGCTCTTTGCGCAATCCTTCAGCAAGTCAGTAGCAGGTATATTATATATATATATGTATATATATATATATATATATATATAATATGTATATATATATATATAAATGTAATATATGTAATATGAATGAATAATGTATATATATATATATGAATATAAACAACAATATATAATATATATATATATATATATATATATATATATGTAATATATATATGTAATATATATACTAGCTGGGCCAGTGCAGGCTCTTTAACACATCTAATAAAATGAATGAAAAATGAATAAAACAGGGCGTTTATGGTTCTGTGGATAAGATATTTTCGTTTCTTGTAGTAGTGTATGCAAGGTTTGTGTGACTCTGCCGGTTTTAGCACTACTTCAAACGAGCCTGTCGAACTGTCTTCTTGCTGTCAGTGCTTCTTGTGCATAATGTAACGCTGTCAGCCATTCTTGATAAAGGGTTCAACTCTATAAAGATATGCTTCTTGCCGAGCTCGCATTTTATTTTAGTTGCATGGATAATTCATGTTTGTGTGTTTCATTGGTTTGAGCCCTCCTTCCCTCTGCGGGAGAACTCAGTAAAACACGTAAGTGTCCCGCTGAAGAACTCAATTCAAGTCGGCTTTGATGTTTCATGAAGTCCTACCGGGCAATGTGCTCAAACAAATCATAAGAAAACATTTCCATCTTCTTTCAATCTGTGGGTATGATTCTCATTTTGGTATTTATCTGGCCATGGTGAATCTCAAACCTCCATGGCTGCTCTCTTCATCCCCAAATTTGGTTCCATTGCTGATTAATGCATAA
>JASCZW010006860.1:0-150366 GCA_034211315.2 Aedes japonicus | reverse complement strand
TGGTGGATTGATTATGCGAGTTTTCAATGACAAGGAAATTCGCGGAAAAAGCCAATTGTTTACGTTTGTCAGTTAGGCCCTAATGAAAAAGTTTTGTCGAAAAAAGCGATTCCGTTTGTTTATATTTCTATCAGCTTCCATGGAAGCCATACGGAGTAAGTTTTAACATTACATTTGCAAAAGCTTAAACCGTGTCAGATATTCAATAGGAAGGTGCCAGACGAACTGCCAGAACGAAGAAAAATATCAAATGTGTGGTAGAGCGAATAAGACGTAATCCGGCCTTATCTGGCAGTATATTGAGCAAACAATTTCCGAATGTCCCCTGCTTCAATGAACAGGCTCCTCAGACATGATCGGGAATGCAAGCCGTACAAGAATCAACGGGTTCACGGGTTGACAGAGTGTCAAAAGCAAGCCAAGGTCCAAAGAAAGCAGAAATCTTTTGGTTCGGCACGGTGACTGCGAGATTTTATTTTCGGATAAAAGCTCTTCCTCCTTCAGGACAGTCATAATCAATAAAATGATCGTGTTTATGGCATAAGTCATGCCAATATTCCAAGAGATAAACTAGCAGTAAGGGCGCCGTTTCACGAAAAGGAAAACTTCCTCTTCTTTTCATAGAACCTAACGTAAAAATCAACACTGAATATTACATCGAGCAGATTTTGATGAACCATCTGCTTCTTCATGCTCCAACGCCGTATGGGAATTTCCAACAGGACTCAGCTCCAACTCACAAGGCAAAGAAGACACAAGCGTGGTGCGCGGAAAATTTTCCCGACTTCATCACAAGCGCAGAATGGCCTGCATCTTCACTGGATCTCAACCCACCTGAAAACTTTGTTTGTGGTTATATGCTTCTTAACATAAAGGCCCTACGAAAGGGCTTACTTTACATCGATTCAAGAAACATTTGGTTGTTGATATTTGGGATCTGCGATGTGTTTACAAAGCGTTTGCGCAAAGTCATCAAGGAAAAGTGTAAGAGACTCGAATTGAGTTAATATGGTTTATTTCTATAACATATATCTTTAAAATGAAAATTAAATGCTATGATTTGGCTGATTTGTTTTACGGTAATCCCATTTTGTTTTAGTGACACTCTATTGTAGAGACACCCTGTAGATTTTTTTACAGAAATCTGTAAAATTTTCCGAATTTTCAACAGCTGAACGTTTGGTAATTTGATTTACAGGTTACGGTAATTCTTTTACAGATAAATGTAAAATTTTGTAAATCGGATTACCAAACGTTCAGCTGTTGAGAATTTGGTAAAATTTTAAAGATATCTGTAAAAAATCTAAGTGTATATGTTTGTTTTTGATTTTGTTATATTCGCGAGCAGCCGCAGCTCTGGTGTGTTTGGGGGAATCAGATTTATCGGCAGGAAGTTGAAATTTTGCCTTACAACACTCCAGTATGTTCTTTATCGCAGCATTGATATGCATTGGGTATGAGAAATCATGTCCTTGTAGTGTACAATTTTTTCCTATTTTTTGTGCCTTAAGTCACACGAAGAATAATAAATACTATTCTAAGATGAAGCAACTTAAAATTAACTAGAAATTAGAAGAAAACAGCTCAAACCCTTTAGGATTCAACTTAAAATTGAAAAGATGCCAACGAATAAAAAAAAAAAACATGATTTTACATTTTGAGGTTTGTGTAGGAAATCGCATATTATAATATATATTATGATCCTTAAGATCATTTTCAAATCAAAATGCCCTTGGTAAGCAACTTTATAAACATAGTCGTTTTCAAGATCATTTGAATTTTATGTCGGCAGGAAGTTTTTTCATGAAAATATCACTTTTTCATAAGGCAGTCGTGACTCTCCATACGATGACAAGTTTTTAAGTGCATGCACTGAAACAAATCTTAGTAGTAAAAACTACCATTTTACCCGACTATGATTATGTCCATAAAATTTCAACCAAATTTACTGCATCCTTCAACATTTGTGGTATATTTGACTGATCTCATATTTATATCAACCGCACCAAGGATGATCTAATTGCAGGAATGGTAAAATCAAACGCATTTATAGTCAGGTGAAAATTATTGATGTTTGCGCTCAATTTAACCCTCAAAATGGTAGTTTCTACAGTGATTTTTTTGCGTGTACGATTTCCTACAGTTTGACACTCTGAGAAAAATTCAAGATGATCCATTATAGCAATGGTCAAGATGAATATTGCATAGGGTACGGAACGGGTTTTAAGCAGTTTATTCAGCACCTGAGACATTTGATGAAGCTGCACGGATCAACCATACTTTATAATTAAAATAGCCATCATTTTTACACATCTGTCATAGGGTTATATCAAAACAAAAATGTTCTAATTCCAACCAACGTGTATGCTTGAAGCAACTATACGAAAACATAAAAATAACAACCTGGTAGTTTCCATTTCGTTTTCAAGTTTATCATGGCGTCCGACGAGGGAAAATATTCGGGGGAATTTCTTACAGAGTTTGTGGAGGATTTGTTATAAGTTGAATTGTTGAAATCATTCCAGTCAACAGCACCAGCTGATTAAGTAAGTATTTTTTGTAATAATTCGATCTTTTGACCAAGAAGTTTTGTTTTTTTTCTTTCAGAAAATGGCTAAGTTCATAGAGCGTGAAGAAGTAGAGGCTTTCTTGCCCTCACCATTAGTAGCTTACTTAACCAAGGGCATTTATGGACTAAACAAGTAGCGCTGGTTTAAGATACGTTAACTGTAGGTTAATTACAAGTGATTAAAAAAAATGAAATTCCTACCAATAGACAAATAAAAATATATAACAAAATCGGTCATAAATCAATCCCAAACGAATTTAATTGCATTCTCATTTACACGATTTCGGAACCGAAAATCTTATTCAGAAGAAAATTGAACGGACCCAAGCATACTCAAACCAACTATTGTTATTCAGTTGGTTCAACTATAATCACGGTTGAATTTGTTGGCACTGTAAGCACCCTGTCAAAATGTCAACAATATTTGTTTTCGACATATAGTTGAATCAACCATATTTTACTGAAGTTGATTCAAGCATACATTAGTTAAATCAACTTGAAATGTATGATTGTTCCAATCATGCACATGGGTTATCGAAAAATCAATGCAAAAATATAGTTGAATTTAGATGAAATATTTTTGATTGAATTATACGTTTTTCTCCGTGTGTATGTAATCTATAATTAGAACTGCCAATATTAAACCCTCTGCTTACTTCTGGTCTATCATCACATACCTTCAGCAACGAGCATTAGACTCAAAAAATTTCATAGCCATGAAATAAAGTTCCCAGTTGCAGGGACTTTTTAAAAGCATGCGGATTGATTTCTGATCAAAAAAATGTTTTCTTCAGCTCCATAATCTGTACATAAACTATCAATATTGTAGGTGTGCAATTACGTGGCTGTGTGCGAAGGCAAACTGAAATAGGCCAGTTCACAATTTGCTGCAAACGTCAATTCCCTCAACCTGCTCCTTGGTTTTACCCATCCGCTCTCAAAAACAATCAACCAAAACATGTCGATTGCTACGATCACAAGTCGTCTACTAGCAGGTTATGAGACAGCCGTACACACTTAGAAAATTTTACAGTAATCGGTAATTTTTTTACCGAACTTTCAACAGCTGAACGTTCGGTAATCGGAATTAACGGATTTCGGTGAAATTTTACAGTATTCCGGTACAAACATTACCGGAACTTGTCAAATTTTACCGAAGTCCGTTTAATCGGATTACCGAACTGTTCAGCTGTTGAAAGTTCGGTAAAAATTACCGAATACTGTAAAATTTTCTAAGTGTAAAGTACGCGACCAGCTTTTAGTTTGTCATTGATCTTTAGACTGGCACTGGCAATAAAACTCAATGTATTTCTTATTTCATTTACTCTCACACAAATGTTAGCCAAAGTGACTGTGGCAACAAACGGGATGCTTTGTTTAAAAACAAACAAATGCAAGAGACAGCCGACTTCACGTTACAATACCGGTGCGCTATATCCATGGTTAACAAAGAAGAGAGGAAACATTATAGTCACTAGATTCATAGTCTGGCGGATACAATGACGGGAGCCAATTTGAACTGTCACTTGGCGGAGCCAATCGAGCATATCTCGAGTAATTCATGTTAAGCGCCTGAAAGCCATTTGTAAACAATGACTTTCAATATCGATTTCTCTTGAATCTCAAATCACTCTCGTGAAATGAAAGCAGCATTTGGTAGAAGAATGTTAGTTCTGCCATATGGAGTAGCAGGATATGGTGGGATTCTCGTAATTCGTGAGAAATCAACATTTAAAGTTATTGTTTACAAATGGCTTTAAGGCCTTTAACATAAATTACTCGAGATTTGCTCGATTGGCTCCGCCACACGGTTACTGGCTAAAACCCATTAATGGGTGAAAAAATACGCATTTTTCAACACCACACGTAAATGTCAAACAATGGGTATAATTTGATTTGCTAAAATGGGTGAAAAAATACCCATCGGTGAGAACTTATTAGCAGGAAAAAAATGGGTGAAAAATAGTTATGAAAATTATTTAACTCTCTTCAGTCGTTTGTGCGTTGCGATTCAGTTAAGTCTTGAATCAAATAAATCCGGTCCGAAATTTGCCAACAAAGGCAATTAAACAAATAAGCTGAGTAAAAGTGGATAGTTGATCCAGTTGGTATGTAAAAAATTCCTAAATATATGAATAAATAAATTTAAAATAATCAATTTACAAAACCGCCACTTTCAGATTGTTTGAAAAATGGAAGAGCTTCGAAAGAAACTGCCAGTGCCAGTGACTTGCCCACTAGTATATATCAACGCTTGTAATCAGGAAAGCTTAAAAGCGTACAAGAACAACGTCATGTGAAACAAAATCTATTCATATGAAATGGATGCCTTATGAAATTCCATAGCATCGTTCATAAGTTCAACCTTATAAAATTCTTAAGATTATTTGGTTGAGTGTACGACTATTTTTATTTCCAACGGATAATTTTTCATTTCACGATTTCATTATCAATTTATCTATTCATAATTCAAAAATGGGTGTTTTTTTACCCATTTTGTAAAAAAAAAATTTTACATTGATGGGTAAAAAATTACCCATTTTTTGACGGAAGTGGCCCGAACTCATTAATGGGTTATTCACGTTTACCCATTAAATGAGGAGTGGCGATTATAGCGAAAATGAGTACTATAGTACCCATTAATGGGTTTTTGCCAGTAACCGTGCAAGTGACAGTTCAAATTGGCTCCCATCATTGTATCCGCCAGACTATGAATCTACTGACTATAGGAAACATGGGCTCTCTCACAAGCAACAGTGATGCCATAGCTGCCGCTCAACAGCGAATCATTATTTATCGTTGGGTACTGTTGGACAGCTCCGAAACATATTTTTTTATTGCATATGATAGCGCTAGATGATGGACAATATAATCTTAAGCATAGATTAACCTCTAATGACTGGAAGAAACTACGTCGTGCAACTATTCAACATGCTCCACGTATGTGTTGGTGTAGTTTTGCACTATGTTTATACAAACGCTTTTAGGTTATGTCCGATTGTTTTCATTCGGTGTTTATCTTTTACCAGCGATGAAGGAGTTTCATGCTGTGATGATAAAAAAAGTTTTTGAAAGGTGAGCGCCAGATTTTTGAAAACCCTCGGAGTTAAGCGGAACTTTGTGTACCGAACCATCCGAAGGTACCGTGACACCGGCTCGTTGGATGACCGGAAGAGATCCTGCACGAGGTGTTAAAGTGGTCAGGGAACGGACTAGACGAAAACAGCGCTTTGTACGTAAAGTGGCCGCAGATCTGAATGTTTCGAGATCGTTAATGCACAATATACTGCAAAATGACCTCGGATTCCAAGCTTTCAAGAAACGTAAGGGTCACGGACTGTCGGAATCTTCGAAGTAGAAACGACTCGAAATAGCAAGTTTGCTTTTGTCGCGGCACGTGGGGAAGAACTTATCTTTTCTGACGAGAAGTTATTCGTCTTGCAACAATCCCACAATGTCCAGAACGACAGATTGTGGGCTCTCTTTTCGAGAACTGTTCCAGAGAGTGATAGGAATATTCCACGGTTCCAAAGTGCAGCGTCAGTGATGGTTTAGGGAGGAATTTGCAAGCGAGGCAAATTACCACTGGTGTTCATCGAAAAAGGCGTTAAAGTGAATGCCGTATATTATAAAACGGAAGTTTTGGAGAAACTTGTCAAGCCATATGTACAAGAGGTGTTTGGAGATGATCACTATGTGTTTCAGCAGGATGGAGCGCTATCGCATACTGCAAATCTCGTTCAGGGTTGGTACCGAGAAAATTTGGCCGACTTTTTGGACAAGAATGAATGGCCTCCCAGTTCACCAGATCTGAATCCCTTGGATTATTTCGTATGGTCATATATGCTGGCGAAGGTAAATGACCACAGGGCGTCTAATATGTACCAATTCAAAATCGTAATCAAACGAATTTGGGACAAAATGCCGATGGAAGTCGTGCGTGCCACCTGTGTCGGTTTCGAAAAACGTCTGAAGCTGGTCAAGAGGGTTAAAGGCGGTGTTATTCCAAAACATATGATGTAGTTGATCAGTATAAATGCAATATAATGGGTTAAGTTAACAATAAAATCTGGATTATCGATTTGAAATAAATAGAGTTTTAATTTGTATGAGAATATATTGGACACGTTGTAGATAAATCATTTAATCCTGTGAGACTTGTCTATTCCCATATGCTACGAATCATCACACAAAACTTTAGACACTGTATATAGACCGGACTATAGTCACTAGATTCATAGTCTGGCGGATACAATGATGGGAGCCAATTTGAACTGTCACTTGGCGGAGCCAATCGAGCAAATCTCGAGTAATTTATGTTAAAGGCCTTAAAGCCATTTGTAAACAATAACTTTAAATGTTGATTTCTCACGAATTACGAGAATCCCACCATATCCTGCTACTCCATATGGCAGAACTAACATTCTTCTACCAAATGCTGCTTTCATTTCACGAGAGTGATTTGAGATTCAAGAGAAATCGATATTGAAAGTCATTGTTTACAAATGGCTTTTAGGCGCTTAACATGAATTACTCGAGATATGCTCGATTGGCTCCGCCAAGTGACAGTTCAAATTGGCTCCCGTCATTGTATCCGCCAGACTATGAATCTAGTGACTATAGACCGGACAACAATTGTCTTATGCAGCCAAACGACCAGTCAAAAAATGCAGCCAAACGGACTGTCAACTTTTGATTCGCTCTAAAGGAGCAAGTATTGTGATCAACTATTGTTTTGACAAAAGCCAATTATGACTAAATAAGGGATTTTCTACTTCCATATTCAGTAAATGTAAGTATTTAAAATGTAACTGGATATATTTGTTATAATTAGTAATGAAGAAAACAAATTATAGTATTTTGTATTTACACTGCACAGCCTATGGCTTCCTAGAACCTGAAAATCTGCCGATAGGCCGCAGAATGCAAGCCATTTCTGCCTTATATTATCTTTCTTTGGAAACCGGAAGAAACCCACAAAATTCACTTCACATCGCGAGTTATTGCCACGTTTTACATTTTTTACACGGCACTATGATTTTTAATGAGTATCTTCAAACGGAATCAAAACAAACTACCAACATCGAAATCGAAGCGCTGTTTACTTCAAGTTTGTACAAATACAAGTGGTGCCAGATCAATTGCTCAAAGTTATGACATTTTTCAGGGTTGGCAGATTGTATGATTTTGCGTTCTCCGGTCTATATACAGTGCCTATACACAAAACGGGACAAGAAAGATTTTTTTTTCGCTAGTCTTCAGTGCCAAATACGTGGTCAACGTAAATCCTGCTGCTGAACTTTCTCGATTAGGATAATTCTTAGGATCTTTTGTATTCCGGATCTTCTGTATTCCGTTTTCGTTATGTATCGGATCAGTTTGTCCTCATGAAGCTTTTGTGTCAAGACTGTTACGTAAACTGATTGGTTCATGCTCAGCTGATGTAAATGAACGTGAACATATTGGAACGGAACGTAACGTGAACGAAAGAAAAAAAATTCAACGGAAATCTGGTAGTATTTGCAGATTTCAATCTGTATAGCTGTATAGCTTCTCTGCACTATTCGGAATTATATTCAGAACTATGCTCGATGCATGAAATAACTCCGGCAGCTTAATTCTAGACAGATTTTTAGTCGAAGAGAAATGTTTTCCACTATGTACCGTATAAAAAGAAATTTCTTTCTCTTCTCGCTTGCTGATGAGAAATCACGAATTGTTAACTGTCTAACTCTCCCAACATATAAAAATCTAAAAAAACATGTTTTTTAGGCTTCAACGGACGGTAGGTCCATGACATGTTGTTTTATGATATATTTATCCAAAATCTCGAATTTTGAACTGCCGATACTAAAAACTGAGGTTAGAAAATTGTTCTCTATTGTGCTCAATTGTCCAATCCCTTACCAGAATCAGGCGTAGAGTTTCCGAAAATGCTGCACAAATTGCCGATTTTTCATGGGTTTACCTTCACCCGCACTGACGAAACTATCCATGCAACATCAATCATAGTAACCCATGAGTCAGCAGACAAAATTTGACAGCTCTATCAGTCGAACTCTAAACGTGATGGCAAAAACAGTGAAGCAAATCCGATCAGAAGTGTGCGCGTTCGAAGAACGGCACCCCGCCGCGTCGAAACGGACATCGTGTGGAACTTTGTGGAGCCGGATACGCCCGTTCCGGCATCTACAACATCTTGGCACTATTAGACAACACGCTGAGGGAATAGTGGCTACATCGCTGCGTGTGCTTGGCCGGGAGGTCGGTTTAATCGGCCAAATAGTGAAAAAGTACCTGACGAACATGAACATACATGTCAGGAAGCGTAAGTAGCGTCCACTGGTTTCGGAGCTGCAGGCAATGACGCAGCGGTAGCAGCTGAATAATATGGTCAACTCGATTTTCCCGGCGGATCGCGACGTGGCGGTGGTGATGGACGACGAGACCTATCTCACCCTGGATGGCAACGACTTGCAGGGCACTTCGTATTTTACTTCCCCTACGAAGGAAGTGAGCTCCGAGGTGAAGTTCATTTCACACACCAAGAAGGGGATGTCAAAGCCGCTCTTCTTTTGCTCCGGACTGTCCGTGAACGGGGAAATTTATAGTACGAAATGCCTACCGGAAGTTGCGTAGTTCATCAAGAAATACCATATGGGCGAAGACGCGGTGTTCTGGCCGGATCAGACGTCGGCTCACTACTCGAAGCGATCGTTGGATGAGATCGAGCGACTGGATATCGATGTGGTACCCAAGTTAGCGAGCCCGCCCAACGTCCCCCAGCTGCGTCCCATCGAGAATGTCTGGGCCAACCTGAAGCCTTAGATCTACTCCAACAATTTTGTCGCTAAAACTGTGAGGAGAAATCGATAAATAAAACGAAGAAAGAACTCAAAAACATGCCTTCAGGCATGTTTTCGTCCGCCATGGCGAATGTTTTGGTTAACTGCCGAAGGCCGCTCGCAAGAGCGTAGAATTTTTTTGCAAGTAAGCTTAAATAATTACTTTCTATTGGAAATTTATCAAAAGCAAATATCTGTCTTAGCTTTTTTTTTTATCACCATCCGAAAAATAAGTCCATTTTTTAATGCAAACGTTCAATCAGGGGCCGTATTTTGGATCTCGAAACGAACGACTTTTTGTACGAACGCTTGTGAGAAAAAGTTCTTCGTTTCGAGTTCCAAAATGTGGCCCCAGGATTCAGATTCACCAACTTCCAACAAAGTCTACCAACAAAGTGGTGAACGAAAACTTGTGGTTTAACCACAAATTATTCCGAGGCTTTAGTTTAAATTTCAGCTCAGTCGGTCGATGGGCAAACGAAGTCTCCAAACAAGATCATTTCGTATAAGGGGGCGATCCCGGCGTATTGGTTAACATCCATACCTCTCACGCCTAAGTCACGAGTTCGAATCTCACCCCCGGAGATATTACGAAAATGCCCAAAAGTGGTGTTTGACTGACTACGACGGGAGATGAACCAGCCCGAGGCTGAAAATCTTCGATAATCAAGACAAAAAAAAAAAAAAGACATTTCGTATAAAAACCTGGCATTAGTCTTCTTGCATTGTCCATCACTGTATTACTTACCTCAGTAGCGTTCCCTCCTCCGATGACCAATCGACAGGCGACGGTTCGCAGATTTTCTTCTGCAGGAACAAATTGAAACCTCCGCGTAGATCCTGTATCAACTGATACGTTTCCTTGTTGCACTTCAAACTGTGGGTCAAAAATAAACGAACAAAAAACCCTTTAAATTCCGCTTATACCAACAAAACCACGATCTTACCAGTGATGACCGGCAATGGAAATCAGCTCATAACCCCCCTCCGTTTCCACGTGATTGTCTCCGAAGAAGAACAGCGGAAACGGATTCACCACCGTCGTATCGAAAATCGTCAATTCCGATATCTTCTGTTTATCGTAGTAAACCACAAAGCTGTTTCAGTGAGATAGAAAGAAAAAAACATTGACATTACCTCCTCGCCATGGGATATCCCATCAATACCTACTTCGAATCGAAATGAGCTAGCTTGCTGTTCACCGACGAAGGATGCATGGTCGCCCGGCCCTGACCTTCAATAAACAAAATAGATCGGCCGTCCGCGTTGTGTCGATTGCGGATGACCTTTCTCACCACGGCCACATTCGGATACAATCCAGCCCCAACGATGGCCGTCAGCAATTTGTCATTTCCGGAGTTATAATTGTTGGTTTGTGCCCCCGGTTGGGCATTCGGGAGGAACTTTGCCGCGCGGAAGTATTCGCAAAACTGTTGCTTCATGTTGCATAGTTGATTGATAGTCGTCTGGTTTAGGAAATTCCGCCTGGCAAAGTCCGGTTGCTCCCGGTAGGAAAGCAGACCCCACTGGTGAATGACGTTGGCCAACATTAGATGATCGCTGTGGAAGTTCTCGGCAAATCTGCGGCGAACCCGGTCTACCTCCTTTTCCTTGCCAAACGGTTTGTAGAAAGCGTCCTTAAAAGAAAGGCTAGCAGCGATCGAGGTGATGGGATCGGTGCAGCTGAAGATGCTGGACAGAAGCACCATTTTACCAGTACGGGGATCCATTGGTAGACGGGCAAGGTGATAACCTAGCGGCGTTAGAGTCTCGTTGTCGTCGATCGCGTTGAGACGGTTGAGAAGTTCGAGAGATTCCTCGATTACCGATTCCGATGGTCGGTCCAAAAGTCTTTCCAGAAATCGCCGAGCGTCACCCAAGGCGAGAATTTTGATATGCAGGATGACTTCATCTAAAGCTACACGACGAATTTCGGGTGGGGTATTCTGAAGTAGCACATTTCTACGAGCTCGTGTGTACAGATGGTAACAGACACCCGGTTGGACACGGCCGGCGCGACCTTTTCGTTGAATTTCGTTCGAAATGGAAATCCATTCATCCCGCAGAGACGAAATGCCATCCTCGTACATATTGATTTTGTGTCGGCCGGCGTTTATGACGTAGACCACATCATCAATTGTAATCGAGGTTTCGGCTATGTTCGTTGAGAGGATTATCTTTCGCGTGCCTGGCCTAGGTCTAGAGAAAACTGCTTTCTGATCAAGCTGAGGAACTTTTGAATGTAAAGGATAGATCAATATCGACATTTTCGACAGCTGACGGTGGTTGGACAGGAGTTTGTGCACTTCCGTAATCTGAGCCAAGCTCGGCAGGAAGACCAGGATCGCTCCATCTGGTTTGGTAGCCGTTATGTGGGCGATAAGTTCCACGATAAGATCGTTTTGACTGGTTTCGCTGTGAGGATTCCTGATGGCGCCCAAAACTTCGGCCGAGTAGCGATTCCGGATTTGTTCCGTGTACTGATCGATCATATCGAAAAACTGCATGAACATCTTATGTTGATAGCGTATGTGCTTCCTCACCAACTGGCCTTCGAAATGGTGGAACTTTAACTCTGCGAGGATATCTTCTAGGTAGAATTCTTCCACGGGAAAAGTCAGCCCCGGAATATGTACAGCTGGGCAATTGTTAAAGTAACTGGAAAAGGTCTCCGCCGTCAAGGTAGCACTCATGAGTATAACCTTCAAATCTTTCCTATAGGGAAGAATCATCTTCGTTATCCCGAGCAACAAATCTGTTATGACATCCCGTTCGTGAATTTCATCCAATATCAAATGGGAATAATCCTTCAAACAAGGATCGCTCTGCATTATGGACAGAACAATACCCGTCGTGCAAAAGGTTATGCTGCCCCCACTGTCACGAGCTTTTTGGGAATCCAGCCTGATTCGGTAGCCCACCGAGTGTCCCAATGTTTCGCCTCTTTCCGCGGCCACTCTTTCGGAAAGCGTAATCGCCGAAATCCTCCTTGGCTGAGTGCAAATTATCCGGCAGTCAGATCCCTTTCCCTGCATCATCGCTTGATCCAATATGAATTGCGGAATCTGTGTTGTTTTTCCGCTACCCGTTTCACCTTTCACTAGAATAACCTGATGAGCATCAATCATACTAAGAATCTCTTGCCGGGATCCGAAAACGGGCAATTTTTCTCGAAAGGTCTTCATCTCACTCAACTCTTCCTTCTGAAGACATTCGGCGTAGAAATTATCATTCACCAATCGCTTCCACTCGGGCTGCATACAATCCACCGAATCGTCATTTTTGAAGGATTCTTCCTCCAGGATTTGCTCCAAATTTTTATTTATCACCCTCAGATACTCATTCTTAAACGGTGAGTTTATACTCTCGTTCTGGATAAAATGTTTGAAAAAGTCCACACTTCCATGTCCATCTGATAACTTCAATTGCTTGCGGATCTCCTCGATTTGCCACTGTGGAATGGTGATGTCTACTGCCTTTCGCTTTTCTGTATCCTTCTTCTTTTTGGTCTGCCTATCACGATAGAACAATCCCAACGCTCTGCCCCGTAATCCAGGTGGCGGTCTTGCGTCTCCGCCAGTTACCACCTCATCATCCCTATTATCGCCAAACCGTTTGAATCTATTGGCATTGCTTCCTCCCTCTCCATTCTCGAATGCCATCCTTTCTCTAACCTTATCTCGCCGCAAGTTCTTTCCACCTCTCCACGGTTCGCCCTGATCGGTCCCATACCCTCCTCTACCTCGCCTCCAGCCCCTGTGTCCACGTCCTCTGGAGAATCTACCACTGCTACCAGCATCACGATCCATTTCTGCCTGCTGCGACTCGCCGCCAACTGCTGAGTCCTGTTTGGTCAATTCCTACAATGACAACACAAAGATGACTTTAGCCACACTATCTCCTATCTACTATGCTCGCATCTGCACATGGATCACAGTTAGATGTGTGTGTTTGAGCTCTAATGACAACAAAAACCGTCGTTTTTCTTTCACCTACCCTATCGAGTCGAAATTTGGCAAGTCTACTTTCAAGCGATTCCTCGCAGTCGGACATACTGTCCAAAACTTTTGCTACGATGATAATTTCGGCACTTTTCGATTGATGACTATTGCGATAGTTGTCTTGAACGGTTACGATATATTTTTAACGATTATTCCGATTTCCTTGCGATGGTACACAGTCGAGTGGAGAAAAACTTTGCGCAAAGCAATACAATGTGACGTTTATTTGTTTGTTTATTGTTCCTCATATTCTTCGTGCAAAAATATACCGAAGAAGTGAAATATTTCGGTCGGACTCACTGACTTCAGCTGTGTGCACGGAGGAAATAAAAAAATCATACACGGTAAATCTGAGGAACTCATTTTATGACTATATTTTGCACATTTTCAAGATTATAGTTTATACGTCAAAAAGTGACTAATTTCTATACACGTATGAAGAGTACTTTTTACGCCTTTTCAAGTATGTCAACGGCGACAGAAAAATGCGTAAAAAGTAGGCACCGCTGAGAAAAGAAAATTAACTCTGCTCGTAACTTGATGCTGACGCCATTATCAAATAAGCATTTATTTGATAAGCGCAGTGTTTAAGTTCCGGAAATGTTTTAGGCTGTCGTTATATAAAAAAATTAGGAATTATCCAATAAGTTGGATACAGACGCATTTGTAAAATTGACAGGTAAGTTAAATATTTGCTATTGGCAGTAATTACAAATGTTTTACATAATATGAAACAAAACAGGTCTCCCATGCCCTGAGGTCGAATGCAGCTATTAGAAATACATTTCTAGGGACGAATCATTAAGCTTGGGACCGATGTGCTGGTACTTACTAAGCCAAAAAATATATCCATATTCGTCTTCACTAAAAAATGCGTAAGTCAATTGCTGCGCTAAACCTCTAGACAGGTTGTTGTTATTTTTTTATTGTCAATTAATAAATATGACTGTGTAATCTGTTAATGTTTTTTTCACTTTCGAATTTGAATTACGGAATTGAGCCATTTTCAGCAAAAATTGGAGCAATATTTATTTTCCGAAATACGTAAAAAGTACACATCTTCTAGGTTATTAAAAGGAGTAAAAAGTATGCATGTTTTAGTTTTCAAAAAAAGTAAAAAGTATGCATTTTTTACTTCTTAAAACGAGTAAAAAGTATGCACATTTTGATGTTTTATCAGTTTAAGCAAAAGAGAGTAAAAGTAATATACCCCTTTTTGGCGTAGTCCCAGTTTCCCTCGAAAGAGCATAATTTATAGTCATAAGAGCGTAAATAAAGATTACCGTGTAAACCATTATTGCACATTATGAAGGCTGTGCCAGGCGTTTAAGCAAGAACAAAATTTGTGTAAATTTTCAAATCGTTTTCAAGCGATAGCGTTAGCAATCACTCGTTCACTAACGCCGCGTAGTTCACTTAGTTGAGGCGCCCACTAATTTGGCAAAGTTGCGGCATCTGCTATGTCAAATTATCATGCCGACGTTCGCCACACGCCACTCGATATTGACACGGTGTATTGGCGTACAATGATATACCACATAGTGGCAACAAAACTGACAGATTGGCTAGTTGCTAGCGCTTATTGTTAATTGGCGATTTGTTTTAATTGACTGAACACGTTGAAATTAGAAAAATCTTTGGATGCCGGTGCTGTGCCGGTGCTAGTGAAACGAGAAAAAACTTCGGCTGAGTACAATTCGGATGCGAGTGACAAGACTGAAGACTTCAACATATCCGACGGTGCGGAATATGGACGCGATGGAAAACTTGTGATAATTCGAGCAAAGGAGGAAGAAAAGAAAACAATGGAGGAAGTAAAAAAGGTAAGAGCAATGCAAACCCAGCATTATCTTGGGGAAGTAATGGTGCATCATCTTTGCTTGCTAGTGGAGCGGCTGGTTCTGGCTAGGATGACAATGATGACAACCGTAAGAAAGAAGAGTCTTCGCTTCCGTTCAATATCAAGGAGAGATTGATAAGAAAAAGAACCGACGGCTTCGGAGAATATCGCAGTATAAACTGAAAACCGGACGAAAAAACGACAGATCCGCGACTCGCTGAAACGCATTTCGATTTTCTTGAATTTTAACTGGATAGCACTCCCATAGAACATGTTGCTTACATAGAACATCAATCGGATATCTTGTTCCTCTGTCTTTTGCCCGGATGTCAGTACCATTCCAAGAAATAGCAAAATTTCATCACTCATGTTTATCGAAAGCATTGCCAGATTTTTAGTTCCAATTGAATTTTTATTAATAAAACCATCCTTTTGTTTTAATTTGCGCTGTTAACCTGTTTTTTTCTATTAAATAATATCCGAAAATTACATTTACGACTGAGGAGTACGTCGTGATGATTCACGTTGGCTCGATGAGTTACGTTGTCTCGTTTACATCGATCAAATTACATCGATAGGCAGTGCGTCATTTTAATGTGTACATCGAGACAACCTAACATTACACAACCGATGGAATGACCTATGTGCATCTGATTCTGTGTAATATTCAACAACTGTTTTTGCTGTGTACCTAAACCAACGAAGCAACCATTGATATCTACACAGAAAAAAATGTTGTAGTACAAACTACCATTTTAACCGACCATGCCTATCTTTAAAACTACCATGAAATTTCAGTCAATTTTACTACGTTTATGGTAAAACCTTTAACATTTGTGGTATATTTGACAGACCTCATATTGATATCAACCGCACCATGGTAGATCTAATCGCAGGCATGGTAAAATCAAACGCATTTATAGTCAGCTGAAAATTGTTGGTGATTGCGCTTAATCTAACCCTCGAAATGGTAGTTTCTACTGCGGTTTTTTTTTGCGTGTAGCATATAAGTTTACATTTATGTCATAATGGGACTGAAAATTAAGTGCCGGGAGCATAGTGCATGTCGGTTTGTCAAAATAAAAATGATTAGATTTTTCTTGTTTTAAAATCGAGAAAAAATAGTTGAAATTCATAAAAAATATTTTCGTGCTAGGAAGAACACCCATCATCGATACAGATGAAAAAAAACATGTTTTTTTAAAATAAAAACCCCCTATTTTCAATGATTTCGTTGGCATTTTGAAACATCGATCATATGTCGTTTATACTTTAGGATTTGAGTAACCATCGCTTTGACCTGGCTTATTTAGTGCTGCCTGTCCAGTAGTTGGGTTGTAAACCAGTCGACGTCTTTGGAACTGGAGTGGTATTTTTCGAGGGGCACGCAGATCATTCTACCATAGACTAACTCTAAGACCAGTAGGTCCCGAACAAATACGATTCTTTTTTTGGCTCAGCCAGTACTAGCACAACGGTCCCAAACTCGGTCCCAAGCTTAATAATGCGCCCCTAATAATGAACTCACACGAACACACTCTCAAATATTCTGTCAAAATAACTCAGCAAATCAAAACAAAGGCGCAAATATGTATAGTAAGGTGCTGACTTCAAGGTGTACTTCAGACCAAGGGGTTCTACAACAGTGAACCATTTTCAAATCACTAGTTGCATATTGATTGTTGATTCTACTGAGTGTGTCGTATTGAAAATACCTCAGAATTTCATTCGATTTACAGAGTATTTACAAACATTTTAGAGAATTCAAAGTAATCAAAAGTATTTTCAAAGGACTCAAAGTAACTAAATGTATTTGGAAAAAAATTTACCTACTCAAAGAGTATTTGAAAAGTATACAAAGTTCTGAAAAGTATTTCATGAGTATTTTGAGTACCTATAAGTATTTAATAAAATGTAAAAGGACTCAAATATATTTAAAATACTTGAGATTGTTTTGAGAGTTTTACACTCTCGTTCCATTCTACTGAGTAACTGAGTATAGTTGTATCCCTTTCTCTTTTACTCACAGGGAAATAATGCCACTTAATGTTCGTTAAAAGTGAATCTAATTTTCCGTGAGAAAAACAGGAGAGCAATACAAATTAAAGAGAGGTGTTTTGTGCGTGTTCTTAGAGAATGTTTAAAAAGCTCTACCTACACGCTATTATCAACAATCAATATGCAACTAGCGATTTGAAATTGGTTCACTGTTGTAGAACCCCTTGGTCCGAATTACACCTTGAAGCCAGCACCTTGTTATACATATTTGCGCCTTTGTTTTGATTTGCTGTGTTATTTTGACAGAGTATTTGAGAGTGTGTTCATGTGAGTTCATTATAAGGGGTGCATTATTGAGCTTGGGACCGAGCTTGGGACGATGTTCTAGTACTGACTGAGCCAAGAAAAAAATCGTTTTTGTATGGGACCTACTGGTCTTAGAGTTAGTCTATGCTATTATTAGGACTACTCATATTGAGTTGAAATGTTATTGGGTCAAAACCGAGATCAAAAGAGAAACCTTATTAGATATGGTAAACTTAATATTGCCACAATCATTTGGAGTTCTGTTAATGCAGTGCATTTTTCATGTTATGAATTTTAACTAATTTTTTTCGCTAAATTTGACAAATTTGGAGTATAATGGATCGTAATGGAACAACTGAGTGGTTTTCTGTAGAAATGAGTGTTCTTGTTATAGTGTGCTGTGTGTTCGATATTTTAGGTAATTAAAATGTGTTCACCTGTACTCGAGGTATTTAAACTGTAATAAAATATATTTATTTGTTATTTGGAATGTAAATTGTAATCAAAATATATTTAAGGGAATTTTAAGAACATAACATGTATTACATGGTACTCGAAGTATTGAATTGGGTTTATAGTGTATTTAATTGGACTCAAAGTATTTAAAGTATTTATTATGTATGTTATGGTACTCAAAGTATGTCATTGTAATAAAAATGTATTTTGAGTATAAAAATCTGCAGTTGTAATCAAAATAATCTATCAATACTTACAAGTTTTTAAATTAATCTACTGTATTCAAAATGGATTTAGCTGTACTTTATGTATTTAAATTGTTATAGATATGTATTTCATAGCACTCAAGGCTCGACTCAAGGTATATAACTGTAATTGAGGTGTATTTAAGGTCTCTAGTAGGTATTTTGATGTACTCAAGGTATAATTAGCCGTATTAGTAGCGTATTTTCAATACTTCCAACAAGTGTGTGCTGTACTCAGAAGTTCTTGCGTGCCCCTTGGTATTTTTATTAAAGGAGAGCTCTTCGCCCGTATAGAGATTTTAAAATATTGTGCTATTTACAACCGCAAGACAAAAATCTGCAAATAACAGGCTTATAGCGATTTCGTTTCTGAACCTGTTGAAACCAGTTCCAACCTACGATACCTGAAATAATTGAATCCTGTAGAGTTTGAGCTTTTTAGTGGACTACTCGACTGTCGAGTATTCACTAGTGTAAAAAACCTATTAAAGTTCATTAAATATCCTTATGAAAATTTGCCACAAGGAAACGGATCGAATTTCATAACATTACCTTATAAAATTGTATGGTTGGTGTCATAAACACTCCAAATGATTTAATTATGGCAATCATACTAGTTTCATTGTACAATCTTATGAAATAAATTTGTTAGTGGTATGAAACTCATATGCGTTGGTAATACTTATTATTATTCTAATTTATGTAAGTCATATTATTTTTTATTGAATTCAACTAGTATATCCACTCTACACATACTATATTTGTAGTTATGCAATTAATGTAAAAAATATATATGCATGCTACTCAGTAAGAAATACAATAAAGTGTTTATCAATGTAAAATAATGCAGTTGGGAATCGAACGGAGTTATTACCGACAATCTTGAGCCCACCATCATGACGCAGTTCACCCATTTCGCCTGTTCGGAATCACCATTGGCCTCGTTGAAAAAGTCCTCATCGGTCTTGCAGTTGCTCCTCCGACACAGAGACGTACACAGAGACAAATTTGATAGTCAATTTTACCATTATTGGGGGTTCGGATGACTATTGCAGTATAGTGATTTTGAACCGACTATGATCATGGTTAAAACGACTATTAAAAATAGTTGATCCAACATTTGCCATAATGTCGGAATAGTCCTTGTTACCATTATCATAGTCAAGAATGCCATGAACGTGACGAATTCGGCCATTTTCATGGTTATTGTAACCATTATATGCGATAGTTATCCTGACCACCCGGATAAAAATAACCATACAATTACAATACAATAATATAAAATAACATTAAAATCTATTTCCGACCGTGAATCTTATTTTTCATGAATCAGATAAGTGAAAAATGCATATTGTCAATACAATAGATTTACAATTCATTCTGTATGCTAGGATTTTCAACAATTGAGAAACAATACAATTAATACTAATTGACTCAAATTTGTTAGGAAAATAATGATATTTTCAACAGTTAAGATACATAACAACCCCCCTTTTCTATTGTCGACGTCTCAATTTACATTAGATTCTATTGTGGTAACAATAACTCCTATTGTCATCTTATTGTTGTGGACAATACTATTAATTGTACATAACATAGATTCTATTGTATTGTTACAATATATTCAATTGTAAATCTATGAGATTTTTTTATTCGGGCATGATTTAATTGTCGGTATAACGATAGAATTTTTTTCAGAGTGGATCTTGAACATGTCGTAGAAGTTCTTCTTGGATTTTATGCAGATGGCATACGAAGAAGAACCGAGATGAAATCGCCCTTCGGCGTGCCAGGATATCTGGATGTGTACATTATAAAGCCTATGACGTCGGGCATGTCGGACTACAGCTGAAATAGGAAAAATCGTTGTTTATTTTTGATTACGAACATTTGTAATACACTTAATGTTTACTAACGTTGAACGTCATGAAGGCACTTATTAAATTAAGTTAATTAGGATGAAAAATAATGCGTGAAAAATCAACGAAAGTTAATGCGCGTCCCGAAGCGTGTTTAAATTGTTCTCACGTGAATCTATATCCCATACATATTCGAATCGGATCATTGAAAACAATTAATTATCACGTTTAAGACGGTCGATTATGATTGATGTAACAGTAACAGTAAATGATGTACGCCTTTAAGATGTTTCAGCTCGAAAATAACTCGGATCATAATTATTCATAACTCACCAAAAGAAACCAAAACAATAACGTGTCTATCGGTTTTTGCCATTTCATACATATACCTTACACGCTAAGATCAGTTTACCCATATATGGGTAAAGAATACTCATAATAGCGAAAAGTGCACATACCCATTTATGGGTACGTTACTACTTACCCATATTTGAGTATTTTTTTCCATACAAATTTACTCAAATATGGGTGAAGTCAACTTTACCCATATATGAGTATGTGCACTTATATGCGATTATGGGTAAACTGAGCTTAGCGTGTATGACTATAATGCAAGAAAACCACTCATGAAACTCATAAGGCAGTTCTTTGAAAAGGATAAGAATGACTTATCATTACGATCACCTAAGAGAACTATAGTTGAACACATGAATTTATACTGGGCCTTATGAAAACAAAATACAATGGGCTAATCATGTTTCATAAGGCAAATTTTATAAATTTCATTAGGTCTTTTACCAGTGTAAGATTCACAATTTTTGAAAATCCAAGCATATGGAGTGAATTGTAGATCTATTTTTATGCTTTTATCTCTGTCCTTTATTTGATTCATGAACAATGAGATTCATGGTTGGAAATAGATTTTAATGTTATTTTATATTATTGTATTGTAATTATATGGTAATTTTTATCCGGGTTTGACTTCGATCTGGTATTTAAAAAACTAATAAATTTTCATCTAACACACAAAATCCGGTTGACTGGAAGTTGACCTGTAAGCTTTAGCGACTAGTAGAAATGAAATATTTCAACACCGCTCGCCAGACCTTTTCGTGAGCATCGGAAAACATATCGAACCCGAAATAGTTCCTCTGTGCTCTTCTTTCACCAGCTGACAGATGGGCAGCATGGCCGTTAGTCAGAGTGAAATGGACAGCAAATTGAGCAGCGACAGCATAAACTTTCGTCTTTTGTGATCCCCTTTTTACTCTTTTCCCATGTCGATCGTCGAGGATGTGTGCGTGATTTTTCCTCCATCGTCGCGTTTCGAAGTCGGGCGAACTGTCGAAGTCCAAGTCGCGAGTCGATTTTACAGTCTCGAGGCAGCAGCCAAAAGACGAGAAGCAAAAGCTAAACAAAAAATTCTTGATCCAATTTCCTCGTTGCGTGCAGTGATTGAGAGAAAAAAAAAGTAGTGCGATTGCGAGAAAGAAATCGGGACTAAATTGGCGTGTGTGGCGACAGAAGGACTCCTATTCCAGGGCCTCGTTTCGCGGAAAACCTAGTGCAATCGTGTCGTGTAGTCCGGCCAGTTCCTTGTGGCGGAACGGTACCTAAGCAGCGGAAGTTGGATTTTTTTTTGTTCGTTCTTCTGGCGAAGGTGTGCTGCCCAGGAGGATTTTTGCAGTTTCCACCGCCGCGGCTGTGGAGGTTTCGGAGGATTTTCGGTGCACGGTGGATTGGGGAAAAGGAAAACGCTGATTCCGTGGAGGAAAAGTGAGTGCAGTATGTAGCAAGAGCCCCAGCGAGAAGGCGGAGTATTGGAGGAGGACTAAGAAGAAGCGAAAGAAAACAGCGAAAAAAGGAAGGTTCATCACACATAAATCGGGCCGTGTTTGATGAGATTTTGTATGATCAGGTTGCGTACCGAGCTAGTAGCAGCTCATGGGGGAAGGCAAGCAGAAGCAGAGCCGAGCGAGTATTGAAGGTGGTCGACCAGCAGCAGCAGCAGCAGCAGCAGCAGCAGTAGGCAGCTAGCCAGCCAGGCCGACGAAGAAGTGGGTCTGAAAAGGGGTTGTGCGGGCTGATGGGAGGGCTTGGAAGAAGGAGAGTGGCCACAATGAGAGACAGAAAAGAAAGAAAAGTTGGACGGACGAGAGATTTTTTTTTCTTTCGCTCTGCCTTCCTTTCGAGAGTTTGGTTCGTTGCCGTTTGTTTCTTCGTTGTTGTCTTTGGAAATTGTTGTTTGATATTCGCTTGCTGTTTTCTTCTTTCTGGTGCTACTGTCGCTGCTGTTGCTGCTGCTGGGTGCACTGGAAGAAGTGTGCAGGTGAAATTTTGTGCATTATCAGTATTTGGTGTAATGAATAATTCAATGCTCATTCGTTGCCCAAGAGGACACGCAGTAAATAATCTCAACGGATAGTTGTTTTTGCTGTTTATTGAGGCTGTGCTGCATTGGTCATGGTTCATCTCGCACATTTCACTTTTTCGTATTTTAAGAGGAAATTTCGCCTGTGCCACAGGTCTAATGAATGGAGTTTTGATTGGAATTTTTAATACCGTTGCAAGATGGTACTTCTCGAGCATCTCTGTTGTCCACGGTGGTGAGAAAGGTCATGCTCGGGGTAGATTTTAGAAATTGCATATGGTATGTTGATTAAGTATAATCCAATCAGATGGCAACAAACTCAATGTCTGATCTGCTAGGTGATCTTTGGAAGCATGACAGCATAAGCTGTTTTCAAATTTAACTTCCTGATTGACATTTCCATAATAGCTCATTAGTTACACACTGTGCTTCCTGAGAACTATACAAAAGTGTGGAACGTTTAGATTATTTCCGGAGGCATTTTGCGATAAGGGCGATCATGCAGAATGTAAACAAAAGAGGAATGATAATTGTAATATTGCAAGTAGAATTTCAAATCGTAATTTACAAAATAACGTATAAATTCAAATACAATTTAGCTACAGATCGAGAACAAAGCTAGCTTCTGATTAATATATAATACGCCCTATTCTATTCGCCTATTTTAGGTTTCGCTTTTCGCCATTGTTTTGATTATTTTGTAAGTATCGCCTTTTACTTCACGCCAAGTGTATGTTTTGATTTAGATTACGCCTTTCAAATGGCACAGTAAATTGTTTTGATAATGAAATAACACTACGCCCGGATAAAAATACAATTACAACACATTAATATAGAATAACATAAAAATCTATTTCCTACCATGAATCATCATGTTTATGAATCAGAAAAAGGAAAAATGCATATTGTCATTACAATTGATCTACAATTCACTCCATTTGCTTGGATTTTCAACAATTGTGAAACAATTCAATTAATAGTTATTGGTTCAAATTTGTTCGGAAAATAATGTTTTTTTCTATAGTTAAGATACATAACAACCCCCCTTTTCTATTGTCAATGTCTCAGTTTACATTAGATTTTATTGTGGTAACAATAACGCTTACTGTCATCTTATAGTTGTGAACAATAAGATTAATTGTACATACTGTAGATTCTATTGTATGGTTACAATACATTGAATTGTAAATCTATGAGATTTTTTTAATCGGGCGTCCTTTGCGAAAACAATTTACTTTGCGATTTACACCATATTGATTGTTGGCAAAGTGAAGGGCGTAATTTAAATCAAAACATAAATTTGGCTTAAAGTAAAAGACGATACTGACACAATAATTAAAATAACGGTGAAATCTACGACAATATCAAAAATAGGCGAATAGTATAGAGCGATACTTTTTTCCAGGGTCCTCCCTTAGCTCAGTCAGTAAAGGCGTAGCTACAAAGCAACACCATGCTGGAGGTGGCTGGATTCGATTCCCGGTCTGGTCTAGGAATTTTTCGTTAAGGAAAATTTCTCGACTCCCTGGGCATAGCGTATGATTGTACTTGCCACACAATCATACTAATGCAAAAATGGTACCTGGCATCGAAAGCTCTCAATTAATAACTGTGGAAGTGCATCAAGAACACTAAGTTGAGAGCAAACAATAAGCTAATTGTGAAAGCAATAAGCTTGAAATGCTAAAGAAGAAGAAGATACTTTTTTTCCAGTACTTGTGAGGCTAACTTTGAAAAAGGCCTAATCAAACATACTAGCAAACAACCCGGATAAAAATAACCATACAATTACAATACATTAATATAAAATAACATTAAAATCTATTTCCGACCATGAATCTTATTGTTCATGAATCAGATAAAGGAAAAATTCATATTGTCATTACAGATCTACAATTAACTCCATATGCTTGGATTTTCAACAACTGTGAAACAATACAATTTATAGTTATTGGTTCAAATTTGTTCGGAAAATAATGATTTTTTCTATAGTTAAGATACATAACAACCCCACTTTTCTATTGTCGATGTCTCAGTTTACATTACATTCTATTGTGGTAACAATAACTCCTATTGTCATCTTATAGTTGTGAACAATAACATTAATTGTACATACCATAGATTCTATTGTATGGTTACAATACATTCAATTGTAAATCTATGAGATTTTTTTATTCGGGAAAGGCGAATATTAAAAATTTGCAAATTTAAATGAAAAACGAATGAATTTTTATCAGTATTATATATGAATCAGAAGCTAGCTCTGTTTTTTGTCTGCATGCTAGATTGTATTTCAAGCCAATTATTGCATTAGGTCCTATGTATATATGTGTCAAATCGAGAAAAGTAGGATTGAACATATTAATTTGTGTTTTAAATCGTAATTGTAACGTAATCATGTAATCTAATTTTTGCATGGTCGTCAAGATTACAATGAAAATGTTGGTTTTGATGTTTACTATGATTCTAGTTGTGTAAGTGATACATTTGTTACTTAGGATCTATTGCATTTACATTTGTAGAATGGACCTGTGAGGTTGGTCTTCTGCTAAGTTAGAATGCACATTGGACTTTTTTGAATACGATAATGACTAATCAAAAAATGTTCACATTAGCTTTCTTCTAGCTTTATTTTTATACTCTTGTACCGCCTCATCTTGGCGAATATAAAAATTTCAATGAAAAAGTAGTCAACAAAATTTGAGAACCCTTGTATTTATTCAATCGGATTATTGTATCAGGTGCTCTTATTACTTGAAACACTTGTTCTTAAACGTAAACGGCAAGACTATATAGGGTTAGTGTACAAACTGTTCGACCTTGTGCTGGTTTTAGACGCAGATATATACCATTAAAACTCCTGGTTTACATATCACGCAAATCAAAAATGTTATAGCAAATAATCATAATGCAATCTTATGAATATCGAAAGTTTATTTCGCTGGGTGAATATGATAGGCTATTGTTTTCTAATTGCAAGAATAAGGGAGTACAAGAGGAGTACAAACATAAAGCTAATAGAAAACTAATGCGAACATTATTTCACTAGTGCATACCGCAATCACATTCTAACTTGGCAAAATACCAATCTAACAGGACCAAATGAGAACTGCAATAGGTCCTAAGTAACAAATGTATCAATTACACACCTAGAATCACCGCAAACATCAAAGGCAACTAGAAATTAAAAGAAAAATTAGTATTTTCCATTTAATTCCAACTACCTTAGCTTATCTTGACAGATACGCGTATTTCGTCTACAATTTGCAGACTTCTTCAGTGTCTCGTACTAATAACTCGACTTAAGTCGAAGAAGAATTTTTCTTCTAATTTCTAGTTGCAGGTATTCTACTAAACAGCTCAAACCCTCTAGGATTCATCAAAGGCAACATTTTCTTCATAATCCTGACGACGTTTCACGTTGAAAATCATACAAAAACTAAAGATTACACAGTTGAGTTGCTATTACGATTTGAAAAGAGAATATTAAAATTTTCGATTTGACACAAATATTGCTTGAAGTAGTTGAATATTATCCATCCAAACAAAGGACTTTTTGCTTGTTTTCATTCTTCGAACAATCAGAACACGCGTTTTTCGAAGACTAAATGTAGGTCCTATGAATCCTATCTGTCAAAATTTTAGACAAACGTTGTACATTTTTCAAAATGATTCATAGAAAAGCAATGGTTTTCTATCCAAATTGATAGTAAACTCGATTTTGTTTGTATTGACCTAATGCAATGTTTTGCTTGATTTGAATTTATTTGTTGATTTGGAAGTTACGATTTGAAAATCTACTTCAAGTATTACAATCATCATTCCCCTTATGTTTAAATTCTGCATGTTCGCCCTAATCGCAAATTGCTCCGAATTTAATGAATAAAATTAGAGCACTGTCGGGAAAAAAAGTTCCTTATTCATGATTACGTGTTAATAATTATGCATTGTATTGAAAAGGCATTCTGTTTACACTTTGCATGAACGTCCTAATCGTTAATTGCTTCGGATTTGAATTTTCCAAATTTAGATCTAATATCCCATATAATTCCTCCAGGTCGGCAATGGGTATAAAAGGCTCTAAAACACAATTGATGATCCCAAGCGGTCACCTATCCAAGCACTGATCGCTGCAGATAATGGGGGTTATTCCAAGTGAGAAGTGAGAAAAGTCACCTGCAGTGACGTGACTCTTCTGGGTAAATCAAATCAGAGAGTCACTTCACTGCAGGTCACTTTTCAAACTTCTTCAAGTGACAAATCAAGACCAAAAATTTAAAAGGGCCTAACTCCAAAATGTAAACAATGAGAAAAACGATACGTAACATTAATAAATCCTATATAAAAAATAAATCAGTTTGTCTTGCTTTAATCAAGTCGACGATTGAAATTTGATGAGATGCATATAATCTTGTTAGAATAGATTATATAAACATCTTTGAATGCCGCAAAACTCGAAAAGAAAAGAAAAACGCCCAATTCTTAATTGAAAACAACATGGGCCCTTTTTGTTACGCCTCTCGACTGTCAACCTTTATAATGAGGCCAACGTTATGAGGCTTTTCTTTACCGAGAAATCAAAAGAGCCCTTTGGGAAAAGACTTGTTGTAAAATCATTTTGTGTTGAGACCACTGTTTATTTTTTTTCAACAACAGAAGATAACAAAACCGTTTCAGAGTTAAGATGAAAAATCTTCGTGGAAATCTTGAAACCGGAAGAATAAAATTAATGCGATCGACCAACATTAAAGAAATTTCGTTGAACAAAAAACTTTATCATCATCAGATTCGTGATTTGACACACGAGCGGATTAGCAAATTCAGCACAAACAAATTACGATACCTGCTATTAATGAAATGAGCATCAAACGAGAAAAAAATACATTTAAAAAGGCCCTATGAAAAGCGTTCAGTTTATGTCAATCATAAGTCCTTTCGAAACAATGGCCCCATCATAATTAATGAATATGCTTGTGATAGGCCCTTTTTATAATTTGAAATATTTTTTCAAAAAAGTTAGGTTTTTTTTCACATTTACTATGATGCAAAAGATGCTTATGATCTTTTGAATAACACTAATAAACGATTTGTTTACATTTGGAGGTAGGCCTTTTTTCAATTGTTGGTATTGAAAAGTCTCTTCGACTCTCGGAATCACCCTCAATGTTTAACTATTCTAATCGTTCGAAAACTGGAGTTTTGAACATGATATGATCGTTGAATGGAAACGTTTCTTAAAATTGAAACATATAAGCAGTAGCAGAAGATATGAAAGTTAAATGTTGTGCAATACGATTCACAGAGGTTGGATAACAATAAAATTAGTGACAAATGCGATAACGTCACTCATAACCATGAGACGAAACTATATGAAAACAGAAAACAACGAGATTTTTGTTTTATGTGCGATCCCGCATGGCGAAAGGTGTCAAGACCGAAACGAGAAAGGTTATCGGAATTCACAACATAAACTCGAAATTAGATGTTAACAAATAAATTTAGGTAAGCCAAGCGGAAGCACCAATCAGTGATGGCTTGTAAATGTAAAATAAAAATTTCCTCCAGTGTACCTACATAGGGCTCTTGGATGGCTATGTGTGTGCGTGTTACGTGCACTGCACCGATTTTCATTTTTGCCTTCAACCCATCGCTAGTGTGCGTGTGATTTGCTTTGCAAAATACAGTTCATTTGCACTGGTGTGCGTGCCATGGTGGTCCGTCTCAATCTAAACTTCTAACCCTGTGGTGGTGAAATACGGAGTACCCTACTGACGGGCAGTGCAACACTTTTGGACTCGTAAACCAATTTGTTCGACGGTCTAATACACTGTGAGTGAATGATGATGGATCGCGGATGGATGGCTCTGTGA
Organism: Aedes japonicus; assembly: GCA_034211315.2. Taxonomy (NCBI): domain Eukaryota; kingdom Metazoa; phylum Arthropoda; class Insecta; order Diptera; family Culicidae; genus Aedes; species Aedes japonicus. The sequence continues at coordinate 122,006 of JASCZW010006860.1, read as the reverse complement.
TTTGTATCTCTGCCTGGCCTGGTGATGCTGTTGCTGCTGTTAGTTATGATATTGTATAGTGCGAGTGTCTGACGTTTCTTTTCGCATTGTGGCCACCGTTCAGCAGCCCGTATAGGCGGATACCTACCCATCTGCGACCGACGAAGGCTCCGAAGCTCGCGCGAGGTTCCCCCGAAATAATGTGTGTGATGTGCCTACTTATCAATTCGCTGGAAATGAAAGAAAAGTGAAGCTGATCGGCCAAATTTCGATTTCCCATTGCAGGAAAATTTGCTGCTCTCCGTTCGTGTTATGTGTGAGGTCTTACACGATAGCAATCTCTCTCTGTTCAGTGTGTAATATGTGTGTGGAAAAGTGTAAAGTTTTAATATGATAGTGACAACGGTGGTGACGGAAATGGCTGCAAGAAGTTGTCTTTGTTTTGAAAAGCTCAGAACAGGCAGGACCATCTAGAATTGCCGTTTCGAACCAAAGAGTAAAGTGATTTGTTCTAACAAACTTAACAAGCCGGAATCGGATCGAATAACTATAGCCAAGAAGAAACCCCCCTTTTAACCAGCTACATTGAATTTTTGGATAAAGCAACGCCACTACCCGAATATGCATGATGGAAAGCTCACAATTGTCGCAGAAAGAGCATGGAAAGCAGTAAGCGGAGAATCATAAGACAGGCGACAACGAACTACGAAACGGCAGTAACACAAGTTTCCAATAGGAAAAAGGATTGCTGCTGCAGCTGCTGCTACTATTATTATTGCCGTTGCCACTGATGATAATAATGGTGACACGCATCGGCGAAGCGGACCAAGTGCTCTGAGAGTCATTTTTCCGAGAAAGTAAGGTGAGTGTGTTTGAGCCTTCCTGCGCTATCTCTAGCTATACCTTCGCCTTTGCTTCAAAGGCAAGGCCCATTGTTCATGCAGATTTCGGGGTACAGCGAAATGTATCAGATTTTGAAAATAGGTTACTCGTTCTAGTGCCGTGAACTATGGTTTTAAGTATGTTTGTTTTGTCGGTAGACGCTTGTTGGGAAGAATAGCAATTTGGCTATGTAATGTGGGTAATTTTACTTCGACATCAAATTAATGAACATGTGTGGGAAAATTGATGCTAATTAACGAACCATTGACGGTAAATACTGTGAATCATAATCCACCAGACGGACATCTCATCTGTTAGATGAGATGAGTTGTGGATGGCAACAAAAGGTTTTGGAATGGAATGGTTTTTTTTTTTGGCTGGGTATGAGAGAAGGCCGCTAACTGCCAATGTACGTGGACAACACTGACCAGTAGGTTGCAGGAAAGGTAGACTTTCAAACTTATAAGATGTTGATGTTTTGAAGGAACACATTAGACAACTTTTACTAGTCATTGATGCGCATATTCTTGAACCGGTCAACATAACGAAATGGATGTGACTGACATTTCTCTTCAGGGCCGTACAGAACTGCGAATGAATTTATAACAGTAATAGGGTAGGGAACGGGTGCTTAAGATTCACTACATGGAGCACCATACTGCAAAAAATGAGCGTTGTAGGTTAACGTTTACCCCGTGCTTGGAATAGGGTCTTGGGGTGCTTAAGCCGTTTCCTACCCTATATCGTTCTATGAATCATTTCATCATTCGAGAAAATTCGGAGATGGGCTTGTTCATCCCTAAGGAGGCTTAAACTCATCAATATGAAGGTTAAAAAAAAATCGAGTAAATTGCGAGAGAGGCCAAGAATTTTCATTTCATTAATATGATTCATACTAAAAATGAGAAGAAAAATTAGTATTTTCCGTTTACTTCAACAGCTTACTGCTTATCTTGACAGATACGTACTTCGATTAATGAGCAGACTTCTGCAGTGTCGACCTGAGTCGAGTTATTAGTACACGACACTGAAGAAGTCTGTCCTGACGAATGCGTATCTCATAAGCAAGAGGAAGTTCAATTATACTAATTTTCTTCTCATTTCTGTTACAGGTATTCTAGTTCATCAGATTCTTGATTAATAAGTTTGCAAGTAGAGATAGTCTTCGACAATGCTGGTAGGGTTTTCAAAAAAGCTGGAAGAGTCTATAATTTTTTAGGAAAAATTCAAGAAACCTAATTCTTTCTAAGCAACATTAGGGAAAGTCTATCATATTTCAAGAGGCACAGCTCATAACAAATTAAACAAGCAATGTTTAGCTGTAAATTTCTGCATGAATAAGCTCTTATTCGGCAATAAATGTTTTTTGAAATTTGCTTCTTGTAGATCTTCGCCGAACCATGTATCGAAATATTCTGAACATAATTTAGAGGCAAGCTTTTCGGTTTGTTTCAAAAATGTTCATTAATTATTACTAGATTTTCAATCAGCGTTCTTCCGTTTTTCTGTAACCAAAGAGCTGGATACTACGTCGTTTAACGAATTTTGGAAGCTTCTTGGATAATACGATTGAGCGGGGAAGACTTTAATGGTTGATATTGAACCTCCTTAACTAACAACCTTAATGATTTCATTGAACAACCTTGAACATTTATACATTCCAATTGTAGCTCTTCTCAAGACAAATTCATTTTTCCCGCATTTTAGCTTCTTCATTCAAGAAATCTGATAGTGCTGTTTGCCATATTCTTTGAAAGAACTTAACCGTGCAATTTCCATAGGATTTTCCCGATTTATTTTTCATGACTTCCTAAATATCGTGAGAAAAGTTCTTTTTGATCATCCAATAAACTTCCTGTTTGAACTTCTTCAAGCGCTTCTGGAGATTCGAAACCTTTAACGGCAATTACCAGAGATCTTCCTGTAACATCAGTGCGATGCACGATTTTTTTGGTCTCTAGCTGAATTTGTTTTTAAAGCTTTTGATTTCTAGAAATTAGAACAGGCTCTGCAGGTGTGATTTCTAAAATTCTTATGAGTTAGTAGCTGAACTCAGTGAATGGAAATTTAGTAGAACTGGCGCGTTGATTATGGTTGATCCTGTCAGTTGAACGTAATTTTCTCTTACATAACCTTAGATTTACTTGTTATGCATAATGTAGCACTGTGAGTAGTTCTAGCATTCTCCTTTCTAGACTAACTTCGAACTACTATCAAAATATGCTTCTTACCCGAGAAATTCACATTTCGTGTCTTAGTTGCCTGGATAATTCTCATGTTTGGTTGAATTTTGTGTTTCATTTGTATAAGCCAAATTCTCATGGACTTCAAGTTCTCATGGACGACCGAAACATGCTTCGCTGTTTAACGAAGGCCATCGATGAAAAGGAATACGCTTAGGACCTTCAAACGGATTCGTCGGAAGTTCATGCTCAGAAGAAGAAGCTACTCAAAGGACGGTGGACCTTGGATACAAAGTGCAAAAATCTTCTCATTCATTGGATCTCGGTGGCGGCGTGAAGACCTACTTCCTTCGATACGAGAAGATTCTGCGTGAGCTAAGGGCCAGCTTTTTCCGCTCCTGCTGACCCTCTTCAAATCCTACGACGCGCTCATTATGGCCCTGGAGACGATACAGCTAAACCAGCTAACCTTGGACTACGTAAAGACGTGGCTTCTGAATGAGCAGGTGAAGCAAGTTAATTCAAGTCCTGCGGGCAATCCGGAACATTCCGGAGATTCGGCGTTTTTTGGTAGGAATAGTGGAATAAAATGCTTCGGATGCGGAAAGTACCTGAACGAGCGTGCTGAATGTCAACAGAATCGTCTCACTGAAGAATCTGGATCAACACGGCACTGAAAGAGCGGAGGAAAATGTTAAAACGGTGATGATGCAATGTTCATCTGCTGCTATGATGTCTGAGAAAAGTACCGATTATATTCTTGATTCTGGCGTGATGGTCAAATGGTGATGATGATGATGATGATGATGATGATGGTGATGCTCCCTCCACATAGCCCCACAAAGGCTTGAGCTGGACGATTTATCTTTAAAATAGTTTAATATTGAACATCAAATCAATCAGATTTACTAACAAAAACGAAGCCGATCTGATTACATTTACAGATGTATAAATTCCTGGATCACTTTACATCACTATATAGCAAAGTTATAAGCTCAAACATGCCGTAATTTCAACTTCAAATTTTCGTGAGCATAGCTTGTTCATGCTTGTCGGACAAAGTAAGATCCCAGTAGAGGAGAAGAATGTTCTTTACGTAACTTGTTTACGGTGAGCCGCATCGAGCTGGTTCGTGCTAAGCAGGGATAGTATCTAAAAGGCAGGACGTCAGCAATTGGTGGTATCGGCGATTTGGTCACCTGGGAACGGCAACAATGAAGGCTCGGCCAATCGTAGATTGGCCAGAACAGTTTGTCTGTGTAGTATGTCGCAAAGGAAAACAAACTAGGTAACGCGTTACAACCGAAGTGCTTCTGGCTAGTTCGACGAAGCAACTTCGAAAATTGCTCCATAATGCTCTTCCTGCTAGCAACGAGACATTGGAAATCGATTGTGATGATCGGCGACAATCATTCCTCACATTTGGGTCTGAAGGTTGTTGAAATTTGCTTTCAAAAAGGTATAAGATCCATCTGCTTGCAAGCGAAAGCAACCTATCGCACACAACCGTTGGACGTTTCGTACTTCGGATCAATGAACCAAGAATGGCGAAAGATTCTGGGATGCTGGCGGCACACCCGTGAAGGTTCAAAGAATGCAACAACACCTAAAAGCAGACTCGGAAACCTTATCAACGAACTGTTGAAGGCAATGGCCCGAATACAAGTGGCATTCTGATGCCAGTCTTTAGGAAGGGTGGATTCCTCTATCCTCTTGAACTTGTTAGTCAGCTACCTAATGAGGACGTGAACATCGATATGGTTGGGGACTCGTTCAAGGAGTTCCATAAAAAGCACCACAAAGACTTCAAATGAAGCTGAAAGTAACTCCCGGAAAAAGAGAGAGTTTTCCCGAAGGTTTCAGGAGAAAACTTCTCAAAAGTTCAGAAGAGAACTTCTCGGAAGTGCAGGAAGAAACTTCGAACAAATGTTACTTAATTTCCCTAGAAACTTTGGAGAGCACTTTCTGGAAGTTTCGGTAAAAAAAAATCCTCGGTGTTCGATGAGACTTATGCGAAGTTTAGAAAGAATATGCTCGGGAAAAGACTTCCCCGAATTTCAGGAAGAAACTCACCAGAGAAAGCACTATCTACTAGGTGGGATGAAAAGTAACCTCCTTGACCGCCCAAATGCGATGCTACTACAAAAAAAGATTATAGTTCCTTGTAGTCCCTTCATATTAAGGCATACACGACAAGTTTCAGTGCGATACTGCCCTTAGTGCTGTTTTGACAGCTGACTGTTGTTGACGTGTTTGGCATCATGTTAAATTTGGAAGAAAGCGAATTTCTTTCTCTCATAAAACATTATTTTTTGAAAGGCAAAACGGCCAAGGAAACAGAAGAAAAGTTGGATAAGTATTATGGGGTAAATGCTCCGTCAGATTACCATTACACCGTTAAATATTGATTTCCTGATTTTTTTTTCATTTTCAAGGAGGTTATGTTTCATTCAGGAGAGGACTTCCCAGAAGTTCCGCAAAAAACTTCCTAACGCTTTAATTAGAAGTGTTAGAGAGCTGCTCTGAAGTTCAGAATCGAACATTCCAGAATTTAAGAACGAGGTTTTCTCGAAGTTCAGGAATTCTTGGACTGGAATGGACAATCTCGAAGTTCATGAAGGTACTTCTGAGAAAAGTGGATATTTCCTAGTAGTTCAAGCAATAATTTCTCAGAAATTCAGGAACAAACTTCTCCGAAGTTCAGGAGAAAACTTTCCCTAAAGTTCAGAAGAGGACTTCTCAAAAGTTCAAGAGGAAACTTCCAAAAAATTGAAGAAGGTTCTCCAAGAAATTTTGGAGAAAAATTCTTCGCAATTCAGGATGAGACTTTTCAGGAGTTTAGAAAGTAACTAAGTTCAGGAAAAAAAATGTTAGATGTGAATTTCCGAGTTAATAGGAGTGATTGCCAAGAAGTTCATAAAGAAACTTGCTAAAAGTTCCGGAGGAAACTTCTTAAAATTTTAGCATTTATTCATTGAAATTCAAAAGATAATCACTGACGAACTGAAGAAGCAGACTGTACAAAAATCATTCATATGATCATAATGAAATTAATTGCTCATGACACCATATTAAAATATGGTTAACACCATCTTCCCTACCGGGGCTGGGACACAAACTCTTGTAGGAATTACAATTCATTAGTTTCATCTGACCTCGTTTAAGAGATGTGATCCTCGATTCTCCCACTCCCGAAAATTTCACACTTAAGGTACTCGAAGCAAAGGAAAAAGTATAAACGCTTTACCAGAAATTCAAAGAACTTCGAAATGAAATCGTTGAAGTGAGATAGGTCCCTGCATATCTATACAGCAACCTTTGAATGTTAGATGTTTAAAGAAATAATATTATCTATAGTTTTAGTATAGTAACGCATAAATTAGTTGGTGATAACTAGATAATAACTCCTCTTAAGAATCATCTTTGAAATTGATATCGACACTTCTCCACATATTAATTAATAATTTCCTCGAAAAATACTGCAAATCGCAACATAAGAATAATGTCTCAATGAGGTCTCCTAAATAACAAAAACATTAGTGTAATTTACAAAACAAAAATGTAAATACTTATTCTTCGATTGTCAGTAATGGAAGCTGAATTGCTGAAGGTCCTGAATTATTGCGTGGTGTAATATTTCAATGACATTTTGAAAGATTTTAACACTAAAGTCAACTGTCGAATTCGGTTGTCGACTCGATCAGAAGACTCGACAGTGACAAGTGTCGAGTGGTATTGCTCGACTCGAATTCTATGATTGACCCCATAAATTCTTCGAATAATTCTATAAGTAAGAATAATCAAACATTGCACATGTTAATTTTAAAACATCCACTGTTTTTCTGGGCGTTTCCACAGCTAAGCCTAACGTTATCCGACTTTTCCAACGATCTTAAATTTAAGCAGCAGATTTTCGTATGCATTGTAAGTTCCTAATTTCCTAAGTAATTTTCTAGTTATTCTGTTTCTATTGTGTTCAAATTACATGCTTTTGCAGCGCAGCAAAGCTATAAGGACAATCTACTATCCAGTTGGTAGTTTCTTTATGACTGGTGTATTATATTGGAGTTTGAACATTCAGCCCAAAGCCTTGACTTCTAACCCTCAGCAAGCACAAGTAAGAGCCAACAGACCTCATATCTGTCAAGCAGCACGACAACGTGATCTTCAAGTAAAGGGTGTCTCGATCAAAATTTGGTCGGCTTAAACTTGACGCATTTCCTTTCAACGTGCATTAAAACATTTTGCACACCCCTCATTTTGAAGATGTGTGCGGCATCAGCATGAGATCAGCGCTTCAGTTATCAAAATGTCGTCGAAGGAAGGGAAGCAACGCATCAAAATTATGGACGTGCATGGCGAGAATCCAAACTACTCACAGCCAAGTTGGCGAAATTGTAGAATGGTGCTAAATCAACTGTTACCAACGTATTAAAAGTGTTCGGTGAACGACAGCCAGGAATGCTGGATCGGGGGGAAATCGAAAGCCGGAGGCCACAGCGGCGACAAAAAGAGTTGGCGCCTTCAACCGTAGATAGAGCCAAAACACGAGCTTGACTTACAAGAAAGTGGTGACTCCAAATCGCGACGATACGTCAAGGCTGACTCTAAATAGCTTCCTGGACAGGAATTTTATACGGCAACTGGACGGGGAAAGGTGGCAGATATTTTCAAGCACATTAAACTGTCAAAGTACATTAAACTGTCATCTGTACCTGTGGCTTGAAGAGCAACGTTTACATTGCAACCGGAACCGTCAACCAGGAAATTTATCTGAGCGAGTGCCTACAAAAACGTCTACTGCCTTTCCCAAAGCGACACAACTGTTCAGTTCTATTTTACCGGATTTGGCATCTTGCCATTATGGAGTGGTATGCTGCCAACAACGTTCAAGTGGTACCCAAGGACAAGAACCCTCCCAAACCGCCAGAGCTCCGCCCAATCGAACAATATTGGGTCATCGTCAAGCGGAACCTTAAGAAGGCTCAAAAAGCTGTTGTGAGCGAGAAACAGTTCAAGGCAAACTGGCGTTCTGCGGCGAATAAAGTGGACAAGGAGACTGTACAAAATCTTATGGCAGGTGTTAAACGAAAGACCCGTCAATTCGCATTCGGTAGAAAGGAAGCTTAGCTGAATATTTCACCTGTATTCTGTATTAACATTACTGTTTGACCAAATCGGAACACCCTTTATATAACTAATTGTTCACGAAATCCTATAAGTAAAATATCCAGGTGTAAACATTCAATATTTGATTCCAAAATGCCAAATCAGCTAATCTCCAACCGCTCTATTGAGCTTCCCTTGACAGAATCTTTCAAACTAAATCTAACGACGATAACTTTTCAATTCGATCCATATTATTTCCAGAAAACCTACACGTTCCAACAAGTAAAGTACAATCAGACTTTAAACTCGATGCCATGTCCAATATTATTCATTCAAAGAACCTTCGAGTCGCCTCCAATCGCTCGCCCAAAATGTAGATAATTGTTTATGTTTTGCTCGGATGGATTGCGATTGAAACTCCGATACGAACTCATGTGACCTCTTTCCAGCGATCGAAGATGAACCTCGTGCGTATTCGTCCCGAGCTTGCCGACCTAAACAACAACCAACAACAGCAACAACAGCACACCTTCCATTGCCCAAAGAAGAAAAGAAGATCCTGCCTGAGTGGTTTTCATTCATCTTACAATATATTATTCATGCTTTTCCTATCTCCCGCACAATATTGGTTTACCGTCGAAAATCAAGAATCAAATTCATCAATTCAACGAGACCGTATCATTTCCCAGCATTATGGCTAGTAGGTAGATCTACATTTCATTGTTTTGGTCTGGATTTGAACTCGCTCGCAGTTCGGACTTGACCGCTAAGACGACGACGATGACGACGACGGCCGGTTGCTGAACTTGTTTTGTCCGACCGAGAACGAGACGAGCGCACGAGAAGAAACCTTTAATGGTCGCTGAGTCGATCGAGGAAGAAGGCCACGCAGAGACGCAAGCGAGGGGAATCAACCGGGACGGAGGCCTAGGTTCAGGTTTAAGCGCTGCTCCTCTCATTGTACACCGCGATCGAGTCATAAGTTCATTTTCTTTACTTCTTGCTCTCTGCTGCTGGATGCTGGATTCTGCTTCCTCTTCGTGTGGCTTTTTCGTCCGTATATGTGTGCACGTCTTTTCTGAGATCTCGTGTGGGACTGAGAAGAGCAGCTGCTGCCCATGGCTGAATGGAAAGAAACAGGTTCTATCAAGTCTTGGGCTGCACCACGGCCAACCAACCAACCAACCAAAACCATCCACAACCCATCATGGGCCTTCTGTCGTGGTGGCCCAGAATCCCTCTTCTCTCTCTCTTCGGGCGGGCCTGTTGCCTTGGTCTTGTTTCCTTTCCACGAAACTTCTTAAGCTTTTCGGGTCCGGGGGAGTGGTGTTGGGGGGCAGGACGACGGGACGATGACTACCTGTGCGTAAATATAAATATCGGGAAATAGGAGACGGCCAAAGTCGCTTTAATTGGGCTGTAAGGATATAGGTACGGAGGAGACGGTTTTTCGGTTTTGGGAAGGAAGAACGAACGAAAACAGGCGCACATGTGGTGAAGGCAAAGGAGAATGGCCTATTATTGGGCGCAAGGTATTTGTTTTTTTTTGCGAATTCTGCAATAGAGCGGATGTTGAGTTGATTTCACGTGAGACCTTATAAGCGAGAATTGAGACTAATTGTCACAAGAAGCGTTGAGGAAAAGTGGAATTTTTGGGTTTATTTTGAGGAGAAAACGTATATTAATTATTTTAGACTGAGAACCTAAGAATTTAGGTTGAATTTATGGTTGAAAGAAATGATTTTGAACATGTTTAAAGTACGTGATTCAAAGTTTAGTCTGTTGATCCAATTCGAAGTTCAATCGTCGAAAATAAAGCTTTGTTATTTTTTTAAATAGGCTCTCAAATATTTCATTCAATTTTTTGAAAGATTTATTTATTTCTATTCATCAACAGATTATGTACAAATCCCAATGATGTTACTTAAAGCTAAACTAGAACGGTACATTAATGGTCATGACATAAAACAAACTAAAAATTACACTATCGATGCGAATTAGACAGGTCTTTAAAAAAATGACTAAACTTACGACGAAGCATCTGGCGAGTCACGTTAAAATCAAACAAGGCTGAAACCCTATTATAAAGTCTTTGTAAACCACCAATTGCGCCAAACATACTGTAATTGGTTCGTTGTGGAGGTAACCGCAGCATCGAACTATTCCTCGGGGCTCGGGGCTGCACGTTGATATTGATTTGCTCCAGAAGATCAGGACAGTCGATGCGGTCTTGCAAGATGTCTGCGATGAACAAAGCCCTGGCTGTATCTCTACGGGCTAACAGGGACTCCAGGTTAATTAGACGGCAACGGCTTACGTTGCTTGGCAAACGATAGGGATCCGTCCACGGTAGTTAACGTAGCGCAAATCTCAAAAACTGTTGTTGAACAGCCTCTACTCTAACGACACCGTTGTTGTAATGAGGAGTCCACACAACCGAGCAATACTCTAATATGGAACGACACAAGGAGCAGTACAACGATTTGAGGCAGTAGATGTCCGTGAAGTCTTTAGCAATCCGAAAGATGAACCCCAGAACGCAGGAGGCTTTGCCGACAGCGTACGAGATATGCTGCTTGAAGGTGAGTTGGGTGTCCAGAATTACTCCTAAGTCCTTGACTTGACTGACGCGCTCAATTTCGGTGCCCAACAAGACATACTTGAATAAAATAGTCTGTTTCTGGTGCGAAAACGAGATAACCGTGCATTTGGCCGGGTTGACATCCATACGATTCAAAGTGCACCAGTCGGCAAAAGCATTTAGCTGACGTTGAAGAAAGCGACAGTCGTCGAGTGAGTGCACTCGAAGATAGAGTTTTAGATCATCTGCGTATGATAGTCGTGGTCCTTCGAAAGCCAAATATACGTCCTTGAAGTAGATCAAAAAAATCAACGGTCCCAAGTGACTACCCTGCGGTATACCAGACGTGGCTTTGAACATGTGAGACTGACAATCTCCTATGACTACAGCCAGATGACGGTCAGTGAGGTACGATTGAAACCATTGCAGCAGGCATCCGTTGATCCCAAGCCTGTCCAGTTTGGCAATAGCTATGCGGTGGTTCAATTTATCGAAGGCTGCAGACAAGTCGGTGTAAATGACATCCGTTTGGGCGCGTTTCGCCATACTGTCAGTAACGTATGAAGTAAGGCACAGCTGGTTAGTAGCAGTGGAACGACCAGCCATGAATCCGTGCTGGTCGGTACTGATATACGGTTTGCAGTGAGCGAGCAACGGTTCCATAATTACAAGCTCAAACAGTTTAGCAACAGCGCCAAGCGAAGTTATGCCGCGATAATTGCCGGCGTCCCGTTTTCTACCGTTATTGTGTACTGGAAACATGTGTGCAAATTTCCAACAGCGTGGAAAAATACCGACAGCCGCAGATAGTCGAAAAACGTGCAGCAGCGGGGGCAACAAACTATCCAAGTGCAGTTTGAGAAAGGACGAAGGAATTCCATCCGGCCCGGGATTGTGAGATAATTTGAGTTTTGAGCAGGCCTTGATTATCATCTCTGCATCGATGTCGACTTGGCCCAAGGTTTGACCAGCAAGGGGAACATAGCTGGCCGCAAGTCTAATGTGGTCATCGCTCAATGTCTCCTCGGTGAAAATGCTAGAAAATTTCTCGGAAAATAGCTGGCAAATACCCTGCGGGGTGGAAGCCTTGTTGCCGTGGAGCGACATAGACGACGGAAGGCTTACTTCGTGGCGTTGTTCGTTTACAAATTTCCAGAATTGTGACTTGAGCTTTGTCTGTATTCCACGCTGATATTGAAGAAAGCAACGTTTCGCGACTCGTTTGTATTCGTGATTCATTCTTACATAGTGACGACTTAGAATTAGTGTCCAGTGCTTTGTGAAATTTCTGAGGGCAGTTCTATTGCCAGATTTCAAGCTACGAAGTTCGCTCGTTTGCCAAAGTGGACGAGACGTATGACGATGGATTTTCTTTGGAACGTGTCTGTCTATGACATATGCCAGAACGTTGGAAAATGTTTGAGCGGCTCGACATTGACTGTATCCAAAATGTTATCGCAATCGAAAAGCGAGAGTAACTCGGCGATATTACGATGATTGGCACGAACAAAATCGTAGGAAACTGTGGCAGGTGAGATTTCGAAGTCATGTTCCAGCTTTGAGCGTAACGTGACCAGTAAAGGTGGATGATGAAGAGTTAGTTTCACTAGAGGAGAGGGAGCTTCGCATAAGAGTGGAGCGGTGTCTTGGGCGCTCACGAAACCGAGGTCCAAGCTGCGTGTGTTCTGGTTGGTGACATGATTGATTTGGGAGAGAGTGGCTGAGCTGTAATTGTCCAGGAGGAACGAAGCATTGGAATGCATGACAAAATGATTGGCATCGGGAAATCAAGAACAAGAACAACTAGTTGTTCACTGTAAGTTAGTAATATTTCTATTCCACTGTAACAATTTCCGTGTCCAAAACGTCCGCTTGCGAGGGCGTCAAATAATGCTTCAGCTCCGAAAGCAGTTTTCTTAAGAACGATTTTTCCGTACAAATGTTGTAGTTAGGAATGTGTTCCCTTCATGCGAGGAAGTCTCTGCTGTGGGGCCTTGGCGGATGACGTTTCCGTCGTTTTCAAGGTCACTACAGTTGCAGCTGGAGCCAATTTGGCAGTGCTCATTTCCTGATACACAAAACTCAATTCGCACAATTTTCTTACGCTTCAAAAGCAAGTAGCTTTTGCTTGGCACAAGGGTTTATTCAGCTTTCGACGGCCAGCTCTGAATTACTTTAAAATTACTTTAGAAGACTGAATAATCATGAAAATTCAAGTTTATTTTAGGAATAATCATTATCCTGCCGGATGATGCGTTGTTTCGGCTCTAGTTTAGGTAGCGAGAAAAAAAAGAGAAACTGTCGTGCGGCTCATATGCAACGTTGCCACAATTCAGTTTTTTTTTTATAGAAGTGGCAGTGTAAGTTATTTCTCTGTGTTATCAGTGTTGACCTCAAAAGTGCACCAGAATGACACTGAAGCATCGAAAAATTAGTTATGAGCTTATTGTGACCCTCATCGAGTGACAAATGAAGTGAGAAGAAACTATCTTAGGTAAAGCAGAAGTCGTATACCAGGGGTATGTAGGGGATTTGGGAGTGCGAATAGACAGTTCGTTAGAACCATTTAAGCTATCGGTAGTATATGAGCACGATCAAGCGCACATTTTGTGCCAGTCAAGCTGGTGTATTCGTTCCTGCCTTGACCTACTCCGCATGGGGATTCTTGGCAAAAGATTGTGTGCTTGTTTCGAAATACTACCTCACAATGCCCTTCGCTCAATTTCAAACTACTTCTATTCAATTTTCACAGCCTGCCGTGCGCTAACGCAACTATCAATACTTTCTCTTAACAACTTTGTTCTAACAAAAAAAGGGCTATCTACTCCTAGAGCCTCATGGTGATGAGAAATTATTTCATTCTCAAAACAACATCATCACAGATCGTTACTCCGCGTATGGGAGAATACAAAGAAAGACTATATCAGTGCACTAAATTTTGCCAACACCTGATCATACAGTTTTCTGGCACGGATTCTGTCCACATTGTTCTGCTTTTGATACCTGTTTGGTTGTCTATAGGCACGGTATGACATGATGCCTTCCCGGAGACGAATCTGTTGCACTTTTTTGCCAAATCGCGGTCTGAGATGTTGGGGTTTGCCTTAATGTTCTTGATGACTTTGTTCCACAGTTGACGGTTGACAGTACCCGCCCGTCGTGTTTCTATAAAACACGTTCGAACTGCACTGCGAAAAAAAACTTCTGATGTTGTTATTGTTATAGGGAAGTTTACAAATCCGACCAGTAGGATCGCTGTAAGAATCAAACATGTCTGTTCCAATATTAAATGGGCCACACCTTACTCTTCCTTTCAGTTGTGTTTTAAGTATTGTTAAGTTGATGTTTAGCTTACCTTCAGTTGCAGTTCGAATGTTAGTAAGTACATTTTATTCAGCTTATATTCAGCCTCTCATATATGGAATTATTTATCAGCTGAATTTAATAGGCAATTGCTTTTTCGACACTCAAATAACTCACAAATAAATAAATTAGATGTTTTTGAATAGTATTGAAAGGAAAAATAAATTTTGAATATCAATTGTTGATCAAAATGCATGAAGCAAGGCGCCTGCTGGGTTTCCTCAGGGTAAGCCTTTCAAAAATTCAAACTAAATTATTTCAAGTTGAAATGGAAGTTTCAATGGATATGACAGTTAATTTTTTAAGAAACTGAGGGTGAGAATTTGGAATCGTTTAAGCACTGTTGAGAGATAGTTTCAAATATTGTTTCAGGCTAAAAAGCAAACCAATAGAAATACGTGTGAGAACCGGAGGAAATTCGAAACGAACTTGACGAACTCGACAACGCAGAACACTGGAAATGAAATCCAAGAGACGAGACTCCTGTCTAAGATTTGGTACGATCTGGTTCTCGAAAGACGAAGGAATTCTTCAATATTTTCATCATTCAGTGACAATTCTGAAACTTTCGATGTTATTGATTGTTACTCGGCTCCGTTGGGTAATTTTTAAGCCAATTTAGGTTACTCGATAATAGATGTATAAATGAAATAACCACAGTTTGATATATTTCCAGACAAGCGCAAAGAAGTAAATTTCAAGAATGTTTAGGCATCTCAAGGCAAAAGCATAATTCACAAGTTTTTAGGAATAACATCGAAGAATCCGGAAAACACATATACGCTAAGGCAAGAACACGGAATAGTCGGTGAAAAATACCGAAAACTGCACAAAAGGAGTACCAAAAAATCGGTATTGTTGGAAAGAAGGCACAAACGTTAATAATTACTTATTTATTACAGTTCTTTTTACCTGAATTGGTGCAGCGAAATGATAGTATTTTAAACCAAATTTCGATTAAAAATAACGATTTACAAATCCAGTTTACTTAAGAAATAGTAAAATTAAACTTTTTCTTTCGGCAAATTATACCGATATTTTCGGTAAAATTTAAACCGTATTTTCGGTAATCTTATCTTAGCGTGTACATAACCACTTTCGCCCTAATTCAGAGCAAAAGAAAATAGGGTTACAGCACTGCCAGTAAATGCAAATTGAAACCATGTCCCGCAGGTCTCTAGGGTATCACAGATTGACATGATATCTGCTGCCACTACATAGTGCTCTATTAATAGGATTTGAAATCGATTCCAACCTGCTGTCTCCTGCGCCCCGCCCCGGTTCATCCGGTCCGTGATAGGGAATTAATGACAGTGGCAGAACTGTCGAAAATAAAAATAACCCAACTAAACATCAAACCGCAAAACGCACAAGGGGGCCAGACCAGAAGCCCCGTCCTCCCGTTATGGCTGAGGCAACCGGTCAGAGCCACATCACTTAAGTGGGTACTCTTCCGGGGCTCAGATGCCTAAAAATGGATATGGAAAAGGGAGGTGCGATTTGGGTTCTGCTTCATCAAAAAATTATAAGCAGAAAACGTCAGCGCGGTCAAAAGAGCATCTCCAGCTCGGTACAATGATGATGAACTCTCGCCCCGCCGGTAGCAGTCCGGCTTTGGTCAGTGGCATGCAAAACAGTGCCAAGATCTGATGTCTGGATTGAAAGCACGAAACAAGTGATGACGACGGCGGCGGCGGCGGCGACGAGGGCCCATGGATCTGGGGCTTTGAGGAGCATAAGACTGACGAAAGAAACGGGACACGACCGCGCGGTTTGAATGAATCGTTTGAATATCGATTCCACATCAAACGTGTGCAGCACATGCCACAGAACACACTCGCTTGTTGGGCAACTGGGTTTGGCCGGCTGGGCAGACAGGGAGCTGAACGAGCAAGCCTTTTTCGTTTGTTGTTTGGTTATTGCAAAATTCAGGCTCGTCTCCACCCACCCACAGGGGCCCTTTCTTCGACTGCAAGCGCTTGTCAGATTTTCGGTATCGTGCGAAAAGGAGCTTGGCTCTTCGCTCGGCTCGTGTGGACGCGGTAATTTTCGAAGCGATATTCAATTATGGGTGTAAAATTTGATTTCGGGGCAAATATGTTTTCCCTTTTGGGATAATCGGCGGTTGGAGCTACATGGGTTGTGGGGTCGCGAGGGAAGGATGTGCTGCCCCTGGCAATTGAATTTGGGCGAATGATTTGTTAGGTCTATGGCCTGGAACTGACTGCAAATGATTATGGAAGCACCAAAAACCAATAGGAATATAATATAATGATTGTGTAATCTATCATCATTTCTTAATATTAACACTCAATGTTTTGAAAATGATCGCATCTTTGAGATCCTGAAAATCTTAGGATTTTTCTTCTTCACCAATATCATTCGTTCCTGAATGATAAGTCCTTAGAAATAAACAACTTTTTGATTTGAAGGTTGGACATAGAATGATTTGATATTTTATTTTACTGTAAATGATGAAAAATCATGGGTTGCCTTGATGTAACATCTCCCTCTTTTAAAACAACCAATATCCTTGAAACTTAAAAGGAAGCCTCAATAGTCGTCTAAAGGGCGAACACGAAATTATTGCGACACATTCAACAGGGCATAAGTTTTTTACCATTGGGTAAAAATCAACCAAATTTTGCACACTTTTTCATTGATGTGTATTGTTTACATGCTGTCAAACTCGAAGTCGTGTTTTTCGATTCAACGAAAATGGAAGTGAACCAACGTGAGTCGAGAGAACAAATTCTTTCCAAACACCTGGAATTTCCTGACTTGTCGCACCGGCAGTTGGGAAAAATGTTGAACATTCACCATTCAACCGTCCCCAGAGTGTTGAAGCGGTTGACGTTGGACCACAGCAAAGGAGCTGGAAGAAAACCGGGACCGGAGAACAAAAAGACGGAGGGAAAGGTGAAGCGGATGATTAAAGCAAATCCCAACGTCTCAAGCCGTGATTTGGCTAAAAAGATCGGCATGTCGCAGAGCTACGTCCAGAATGCAAAGAAGAGAGCTGGAATACATACATACAAAGTACAGAACTTCCCAAACCGCGATGAGCGGCAACAAAGGGCACAGTAAATGGCGAGATCTACAAATCTGAGTGCCTCGAGAAGCGCCTTTTGCCGTTCTTGCAGCAGCACGACGAAGCTCCGCTATTTTGGCCAGATTTGGCATCATGCCACTCTTCTAAAAGTGTCCTGGAGTGGTATGAGGCCAATTCTGTCCATTTTGTTCCAAAGGACATGAATCCGCCAAGCTGCGCCCGGTGGAGCAGTACTGGGCAATGATGAAGCGGGAACTGAACTGAACAAGAAGACAGTCAAAGACGAGAAGAACATGTTAAGAAAATGGAAAAAAAACTGAGAAACTGGTACCGGATGACACTTTAAAGACTTTGATGGAGGGCATCAAGCGAAAATGCGTTCAATTTTACACTCAAAGCTCCATCGATTAACTTTTCTTTTGATTTTTGAAGTAAATATATGTATAAAACTACCCTAAAATTTTGGTTTGAGTCTAAACATTATAAGAAAATTGGCATGACATTTTCGGTGTCGCAATAATTTCGTGTTCGCCCTTTAAGCCGATCTGGAAGTGATGAATCCTCGTCTATTGGTGCTGGCTCAGGGATGTCTTGTTGCTCTTCTTCAGCTTCTTTTATTTCGGGTATTGGTAAAGGCGAATCTTCTACAATCGGAACTTCTTCAGGAGCGTCAGGGAATTCAGCAGGTTGTACTTGCAGAACTTCGTTTTCAGGTGCTTGTCAAAGGCCAAAGTCATCGAGGAAAACAGAGAGTGGTGAATCTTGACAAGAATGTACTTCAGCTTCAACTCGATTTCGTAGTTGGTTGATGTGACATCGTATCAGTCGACTAGAATGGACCAGCAAAACGTTATAATTGTTCCAATGCGTTCGATGGTCACACCGGGCATCCAGTTCCATGCATTGGCTTGGTGGATTTGAGCGTACACCGTATCACCTTGGGTCAAGTATCTTGAGATTCCTCGATGCTCATCTTCCTCGGAAGCGTGCTGACGATTGCTGACTGGGGGCTTCAACAGATCTGCTACTGTTCGCATCGGTCTTCCTAGCATCTTATAAGCCGGTGATTGTCCATCAAGATCGAGTGTTGGGGTAGCACGGTATACACTAAGATTCTCCTCCTGAACGAATTTTCTTCACGCTTCTTTTGATGGTGTCCGGCTGGAAATGGTGTGGACATTCTTTACACATCCATAACGACCACAATTTTGCGAATTGAATTTTGCTGCTCCAACCTTTTCAGGGGTTCGCCCTCTAATAATGATCACAATAAGTGTGGTTTCTGTTAATCTTCTACGACCCTGGAATGGGAGCTCTTATCGTAGCATTGAAACTTGGAAATTTCAGAAGTTTCAACAATAAAACTCATCGTTTTTCAATCTCAGTAAATCAATAGACCATTTGATACAAGCTAACAGTTAGATGTCATTGCTTTTAAAACATATGAATAAGTAGGAACGATCTCACCGAACTACCATCGAATTCGCAGAGTTCATCTTAGTCTGTGCAGTTGATTCGAGATGGCAAATCTAGCTGAGCTTAACAATGAGCGCTGCTGTAAATTTTTCTGTTTACTCATGAACCTACAGACTATCGACTTTGTCACATCATAGAGTGAGTGGTGTCTTACTTCAACTAGTAGACAATTTCTCTCTTGAGAACTAACTGCCAAGTCGATCGTAGGTCTTGCGAAGTGTTTGCAAGCTTTCATATAGGTTTCTGTTGATTTTTGGAAATTTCCGAAGACTCTTCTAACGGTAAAACTCTTGAAACGGTAAACAGTTAAATCTTGTTTGAACCACAGGAGGTTTAATCAGTAGACCAATACATTCATACATACTTCAAATAAATCTCGATGCTTTCTTGTGTTTTCACCAGTTACCAAAGCTAGCAGATCAAGCAGTGGAAGCTAATATTTGTTCGTATTATTCTCGTAGTCGATTTAATAATAGCCTAAGGTCTGTCTCCACATTAATCCGGACACCTTCAAATCATTGAAACTTTTGAAATATTGATGAATATCTATGATGAATAAAAACTATGATTGATGTTTACATTTCATGTTTATTATTCAAGATTGCGACGAAAGAAAACCAAGTGCCCGTGCGAATTTTGTACGGGCGTACGGCAAGTCCTGACTTGTCAATACGGAACCTTGCAAAAACATTGGATTTGGCTAAATCCACTGTTCACGATGTGCTCAAATCATTTTCGGAACGTTTGACGGTGAAGAGGAAACCGAGAAGTGACAAAAACATTGGACGCGCTGATCCTGTCATGGACCGAAAGGTGAAAAGGATATTAACGAAAAACCCAAATCTCTCCATTCGAACGGTGGATGTCGCCTGGTTTTGTCCAAAACTTAAAACAACGTTTGGGACTTAAGTCGTATAAAGTAAAAACAGTTCCAAATCGCAACGACAAACAGAACTTGGCAGTAAAATCACGGGCTCGACGTTTGTACTGCGAATATTTGACGCAGTTTTCAATCGTTGTTATGGACGATGAAACTTATGTCCTGGAGGATTTCAAGCAGCTTCCAGGGCTGGCTTTTTATTCTGCTATGGCCAAAAATGCTACAGCTGAGCATTTCAGAACGAAGAATGCATCGAAATTTCCCAAAAAATACCTTGTGTGGCAGGCAATTTGCACGTGTGGCAAAAAGAGTAAATCTTTCTTCACTACAGGCACAATCAACAAGGACATCAATCAGAAAGAGTGTCTGCAGAAGCGATTGCTACCCTTCATCAAAAGTCACAAAGAAAAACCTTTGTTCTGGGCCGATTTGGCATCATGCCACTATGCTAAAACTGTGATGGAGTGGTACCAAGCAAATCAAGTGAACATTGTACCAAAAACCTCAAACCCGCCAAATTGCTCAGAGCTTCGACCAATCGAGAGATATTGGGCTCTGATGAAGCGGAAGCTTTCTGGAAAGAAGCAAGAAATCAAAGATATCAAACACTTCCAGCTAATTTGGACAAAGACGGCTTCTACGATTTCTGAAGAGTCTGTACAAACCCTAGTGGACGGAGTTAAGCGCAAAGTTCGAAAATTTGATGCAAGTACCGAATAACTATGTTTTGTCTTCACGAATTGTTAAAACACATCCCAAGAAATCTGAAATAAACAACTACGACGGAAATATAATGCGAAATTTATGTTTTGTTCATGTTTAGAGGTGTCCGGATTATTGTGGATACAGACCTTAACACAGTCATTGATAATGCTGAGCGATTCACGTCGATTGTAGTACGGCAGAACATCCTTCAGTACTTGCTTGGAGTCAGCTAGCCAAAGGATGACACAGATCGTGAATATTCCGAACAAACTTGCCGTAGTAGTTGACTGCACCAAGAAATGATCGCAGTTCTGACACGTTTTTCGGTGGTGGAATGCATGAAATGGTCTTCAGCATTTCCGGATCAGGACGGACACCTCTGCAGTCGGCGATGTGGCCCAAGTAACGGACTTCAGTTTGGAAATTGAATTTTTGAATTTGACAGATGAAATCCGCAATCCTTCAATCTCTGCAACAACAGGTTTAGTGATGCAGCATGCGACTGCCAGTTCTTGCCGAAAATGATGATGTCGTCGATGAACGGCCGTACTCCAGGAATGTCGGTTATACTTTCTATCAACCGTTGGAATGCCCCGGGCTCTGACTTGACACCAGAAGCTAAGCGGTTGAAACGAAACAAACCTCTGTGCGTGTTGATCGCCAGAAGTTTTTTCGATTCCTCAGTAACCTCGCACTGTAGATATGCGTCGGACAGGTCGATTACACTGAAGACTTGACTTCCTGCTAGCTGGGCGAAGATTTCTTCTGGTATCGGCAGCAGATAGTTGTTAGCTTCCAGTGCGTTGCTGAGCCCCGTTGAATAGTCCGCACAGATACGAACTCTGCCATCCGGTTTCTTTACAGCAACGGACGGTGCAGCCCATTCCGAAAAATCTACAAGTGTAATGATTCCTAGACTCTGGAGACGGTTGATTTCAACGTCGACCAATGGAACGGACAGGTCATTTCGGACAAAAAACTGGCTTGCTTCCAGGCTTGAGATGAAGCTGTACCTTCGTGCGGTTGCACAATCCAAGGGATTCGTTGAAGACTTCTTTGTGCTTGATCTTTAGTTGTTGGATCTCTTGCTCGATTCGTTGATTGGAGTACATGACTTGGTTGCAGATGGAATCAAATGGAATCGATCAGAGTTTGAATAGGTCAATCACAAATGTATCACAATGGAACTCACCGAGTAGCGAAAGTGGATCACCCGAAGCGTTGGAGGATTGACTTGTTGATGGTTTCATCTCCGGCTTTCCGAGTTGCTTCCAAGTTGCTTTTGATGAAACGATGGAAATGTCGCTGGCTGAATCAAGTTGAAGAGAGACTAGAACTCCGTTGATCATCGTGGTAACGAACTTCCGTCTTCTTTCACGGTGCTCAGTGTGATTGACAATGAACACTCCTTTAGTTTCAGCACTGAATTTCCCCTTCTTTCGCATCTTTTTGTTTTTCCCTTGACTTGAGCTGGCTGGATTTGATGACTTCTTAAGGCAGGAACAAAATCCTTCCTTATGGCCAACGCGGTTGCAGTCCTTGCAAAGGTGGTTGTTGAAATAGCGTTCCTTCACAAAGTGCATTTGGTCACACTGCCAGCAAGGTGTCTTCGGCTTCTTACTCTCATGGTTACTCTTCCTGTCCCCGACGGCGTGAACTGCTGATTTCGAACTGGTTTGCTGTTCGATGATTCTGGTATCTTCCTTCGGATTGACAAGGCGCTGATATTCGTCAATTAACGACTGAATAGTGGCTGGCGATTCAGGCTTCTCGTTTTCCAGGATTGAAAGCAGTCTCGCTCGGATGTCGGCATATTTTGAAGATTTCAATCCGCTGACAAAAATGAGGCACTTGAAATGGTCCAAGGTGAGGTTCTGGAACTGAAGAACACTGGATTCGCTCTTTACTAGTTTGAAGACACTGGAATCGCCTCCGAAATGTGGATGTTGGAGTTCCAAAGATTTTCTTGAGGATCTTCACAGTGTCTTGAAACTTGACATCTTTCGGAAGCTTCGGTAAAATGTATTTGAGGTAACGGCTATGCGAAGGAGTGTCCAGCTTGCGGCATCTTCCAACTGGCGGGCGTCGTTCTCGAAGAGATCTTGATAGCGGTAAAACCAATGTCCAAACGTAACTCCGTTTTCTTAGCTTTAGCTTAACTGGACTGACTGCACGTATCAATGGTTGCTACTACGTGATTGATTAGAATCAGTGAAATTGCACAATGAATCAACTGAATGAGGTTGGGAGTAACCGACCATTCTCACTGTACATGTTTCAGTGACTCAATTACTTTAATAATCAATAACGGCGCCGGCCACGTCCTTGCAATCAGCTGGGAATAGGGAAGGAACGTTAGTGTGACCTTTGCTGGTTAGGGACCGTGTTTACCTCTGCATCCCCACAAAGGTCACAGGAAGGAGGTTTTTCTATGTTAGTAAGGTAGGGCTCGATGGATCAGGATTCACCTTGATAAGTGATGTGATCATATAATATAGTTCATTTAATTCAGGGGACAAAAAGGATAACAATTACCTGTTTCTCTCCGCGTTTTTGAGAACGCTTACCAACTCTAAATTGTCTGAAAATCCCTTGCGAGTTCCAGCTGGTTAGCGTTCTGCTTTTCCGCGGTACCTAAATGATGCCTATCCAAAACGGCCAAGCTTGCCCCATATGGCATTGCAGGTGAACGAAAGTAGCATCGTATCTCGAACTTAACTCTTCTAACTGTGGAACTGTGTCGGTAATGGAACTGGTCCGTGGTGAAACTGGTTTACCAAGAGAAGTTTGCCGAACATCGGTGTTTGTAGGATACCGGGTGTCCGGAAAGATTTTCCCGAGTCCTGGAGTTGAGTTTGGTAGACAGGTACAAGCCGGTTGAGCCAAGAATGGCTACGGTGGCGATACAGTTAAGGGTCAAACATGAATTACTCCGCTGGTTGGTAAATGGCTGGACAATGCGTACCATTGGTACTTCGCGAACCTGCAGGTATAAAATAGATCCTACTGCGATCCTTAGCCTCTTGTCCAGTCACTCCTATCCCTACCTCCCCGTGGTGCCGACTTGGGTATGAGTAACCATAGGAAAGATCGGGTAACCAACCCTGGTGGGACCTTGGTCATATGCTGACAGGGAAGGGGGGGCTGTCCTCTTCAAAGAGTGCAGTCTATCTGAGCGTCTGTTCTCCATGTTAGGGGCGGCTCAAAACAGCGTCTGTTCTCCATGTTAGGAGCGGCTGATCATCGTCCTTGTGCAGCATGGGACTCTAAACAGTGCTGTGCACGATGGTCCCCGGCGAGACAGGGGGTTGGGGAAGGCCCAACAAGCCGCCCTTAAAAAATCAATGTTACAAATAATACAGAAGTTAATACGGACCGAAACAATCGGCAAAGACCTAGGCGACGAATTAAGGACTACGATTGGAAACTCGGAACATGGAACTGCAAATCGCTCTGCTTTTCTGGCTGCGAAAGGATAATCTATGACGTATTTCAACCACGTAACTTCGAAGTCGTAGCACTGCAGCAGGTTTGCTGGACAGGACAGAAGGTATGGAAAAGCGGGCATCGAGCGGCTACTTTCTACCCGAGCTGTGGTACCACAAACGAGCTGGGCACCGGCTTTGTAGTGCTGGGCAAAATACGTCAACGCGTGATTGGATGGTTTCCGATCAACGCTAGAATGTGCAAGCTGCGGATCAAGGGTCGATTCTTCAACTACAGCATCATCAACTTACACTGTCCACACGACGGGAGACCCGATGACGAAAAAGAAGCGTTCTACGCGCAGCTAGAGCAAGTGTATGATGGCTGCCCGCAGCGAGACGTCATTGGTGACATGAACGCTCAGGTAGGACGGGAGGCAATGTATAGACCGGTAATAGGGCCTAATAGCCTACATACCGTATCGAACGATAATGGCCAACGATGCGTGAACTTCGCGGCCTCCCGGGGTTTAGTAGTTCGAAGTACCTTCTTCCCCCGTAAAGACATCCACAAAGCCACTTGGAGATCACCTGACCAACGAACACAGAATCAAATCGACCATGTTCTAATCGACGGGAAATTCTTCTCCGATATCATCAACGTTCGCACCTAACGCAGTGCGAATATAGACTCGGACCATTACCTAGTTGCAGTATGTATGCGCTCAAAACTCTCGACGGTGTACAACATGCGTCGAATTCGGACGCCACGACCTAACATTGAGCTACTACGGGAAACTGGAGTTGCCCAGGAATACGCACAACAGCTAGAAGCAGCCCTACCAACGGAAGAGCAGCTTGGCGTTTCTACTCTTGAGGATGGCTGGAGAAATATTCGAACCGCCATTGGTAGCATTGCATTAGTGACACTAGGTACTTCTGCACCGAATCGAAAAAATGACTGGTTTGACGACGAATGCAAGCAGTTAGTAGAGGAGAAGAATTCAGCACGGGCGAGAATGCTGCAACACCGTACGAGAGCGAATGTGGAACGGTATAAACAGGCACGGAACAGACAAAATTCTATTCTTCGAAAGAAAAAGCGCCAAAATGGAAGCACTGTACCGTGCTAACGACACACGCAAATTCTATGAGAAGTTGAACAGCTCCGTACCACAAGCTGATACGTGCAGAGACCTGGATTGCAACCTTCTCACAGGCGAGTGTGAGGTGATTTAAAGGTGGAAGCTGTACTTCGACGAGCACCTGAACGGTAATGTTACAGCGAACGAAAGTGGCTCGGTAATTAATCTAGGAACACGCGCAGAAGATGACAGAACCCCGACCCCACCCCTTCCGGAAGTTGAGCAGGAAATTGGTCGGTTGAAAAACAATAAAGCCGCTGGTGTTGACCAACTCCCAAGCGAGCTACTGAAATACGGTGGTGAAGCACTGGCCAAAGCGCTGCACTGGGTAATTACCAAGATTTGGGAGGAGGAATGTTTACCGGAGGATTGGGTGGAGGGAATAGTATGTCCCATCTATAAAAAGGGCGACAAGCTAGATTGCTGCAATTATCGTGCGATCACGCTACTGAGCGCTGCCTACAAGTTGCTCTCCCAAACACTATGCCGCCGCCTGTCACCAATTGCAATGGAGTTCGTGGGGCAATACCAAGCGGGATTCATGGGTGCCCGCGCTACTACGGACCAGATTTTCGCGATTCAGCAAGTCCTGCAGAAATGTCGCGAATACAACGTGCCCACACACACAACATCATCTTTTCATCGATTTCAAATCAGCGTATGATACAATCGATCGAGACCAGCTATGGCAAATCATGCACGAATATGGATTTCCGGAAAAACTGACGCGGTTGATCAAAGCAACGATGGATCGAGTGATGTGTGTCGTCCGAGTATCAGGGACGCTCTCGAGTCCCTTCGAATCTCGGAGAGGGTTACAGCAATGTGATGGATTGTCGTGTTTGTTGTTTAACATTGCACTGGAGAGTGTGATTCGAAGAGGAGGGATAGGACATGAGTGGCACGATCTTCAGAAAGTCTGTCCAACTATTTGGCTTCGCCGACGACGTTGATATCGTAGCACGTAACTTTGAGACGATGGCGGAAACGTACATCAGACTTAAGGCTGAAGCTGGTAGGTTTGGGCTTGTGATTAATGCGTTGAAAACAAAATACATGAAGGGAAGAGTCTCACGAGAAGACAATGTTAGCCTCCTAGCACGAGTTCAGATCGACGGTGATGAAATCGAGGTAGTAGACGAATTCGTGTATCTGGGCTCATTGGTGACCGCCGAATACGACACCAGCAGAGAAATAAAAAGACGCATTATGGCTGGCAATCGTGCCTACTTTGGACTCCGAAGGACGCTAAGATCGAACAAAGTTCACCGAACCACAAAGTTGACCATCTACAAGACATTAATTAGACCGGTAGTTCTTTACGGCCACGAAACATGGACATTGCTAGTGGAGGACCAACGCGCCCTTGGAGTCTTTGAACGGAAGGTGCTGCGTATCATCTACGGTGGAGTGCAGATGGAAGACGGAATGTGGAGAAGGCGAATGAACCACGAATTGCACCAGTTGCTGGGAGAACCTCCCATCGTACACATCGCAAAAATCGGTCGTCTTCGATGGGCTGGGCATGTCGTAAGAATGTCGGACGACAGCCCTGTGAAAATGGTTCTCGAAAACGAACCGACAGGTACAAGAAGAAGAGGCGCGCAACGAGCAAGGTGGATCGATCAAATAGAAGGGGACCTGCGGACCCTCCGCAGACAGCGAGGCTGGCAAGTGACAGCCATGGACCGAATAGAATGGAGACAACTTCTGTGTACAGCAGAGGCCACGCCGGCCTTAGTCTGATTGGTAAGGTAAGGTAATGAATTACTCCGATAATAATTGTGTTATAATATCGGAAAACACAACGGAAAATGCACGTCAAACTTGCTACCCTAACCTATTATGGTAATCTGAATAACCGAAAAAGTTCGAAACAAAAGATGTATCGGAATAAAGTGACGTCCAAGCGTATAAATGCTTCATGACTGAAAAAAACAGCCTTTCCATCCACGAAATCGTTAACACACCTCTTGTGATCATGGTTGTCAATATTGTCAAATGCATTTTTCGACAACTAATTATCGTTCCTCTTAGGAAAACCGACAAATAAATCAGTAAAATGGAAAGCACTCACCCGGATAATCAGCATCAATCAGCAAACGTGTACCAATCGGTTCGTTTTCGAAATACATTTACACCGGATTTTAGTGCTATAGAACACACAAATGATGTTTAGGTATGACTCTGGTCATAAACACAGCATCAACTATCACACGCGACGGTTTTTATTGAGATTCTAATAAGGATCTCCGTAACTCCGTTTTCATCGTCGAAGGCAAACTCGGTGATGTTTGAAGAGAGTGATTCCAAAATCTGCTCCTGGGATTGATGCTTTGGATTCTGCTGATGCTCAGCCATCCGTTGTAGCTGGGTCATTTGAAGAATATCTTCTTGAATCCCTTCTTCTTAATGATCTCCTCCTTGGCATCTTCGTGGATTCTTAATTCTCGTCGCCAAATGATAAGTCCTTAGAAATAAACAACTTCTTGATTCGAAGGTTGGACATAGAATGATTCGATATTTTATTTTACTGTAAATGATGAAAAATCATGGGTTGCCTTGATGTAACACTGAAGAGTTAGAAAAAAAAAAATCCAACAAACAAATTTCTTTTCCTCCAAAGACATCGCACAACGGATCTCGTCATTCGAGCTCCAGTCCATCTGTGGTCCGTAATCACCGCAATCGCCATGCTCCGCGGATGACCCTCCTCAAATTTCCAAAATCTAGTTTCGCACCCCGGCTATTAATAAAGTCACCACCTTAATTTGGCGCTAAATTTTCCCATTTACAACCGGCGAGGAGCAACGATTCGTTTGTTCACACATTTTTTTTTTGCCAATCGGTCAACCGATCGATCGCACTTTAGCGTATTCGTTCGGTGTCTGCTCTCCGACTCTCCGCCTGTTGCCCCCGGGCCAGTGTCAATGAATGATAATTGTGAAAGTAAATAATGTAGTAGATACCAGCTATATTGATATTGATAGTAACCGCAAACCGTGCAGATCGAAAATTTGGATATTTATTTTGTTCATTAATGTACTCTTTTCACATTTCTATCTCTCTCTCTCTTCTTTGCAGATGTTGGCTTTCACGTCTTTACACAACAACAACTGAACAACAGCCGAGTGAAGATCGAAATATTGATTGAATCGAATCGGATCGGAGGAGAAAGAAGACGGCATTCGACTCGTCTCAAATGCATGCTGCTGGCGGGTCGGCCTCCGGAATCGAGATCGAGGTGATTGGGTGTTATATCAGCGCAGCGACATAATTCTTGTTTGGCAGGAGCACAAGAAACCATGCTACTTATCATCCGTGTTTGAGGATCCTTCTTTGTGATATCTAGTTTTTAGGCAGTACGAATAATAATAATCACCTGAATGGGAACATTTTAGGAAAATATAATAGTAGAAAGGAAGAGAGTCGAAGACGCGCTCAATCAACTAGAACAACACAACAGCTAGGTACTACAACATGACTAGTATAACATTCAAAACGACGACAACGACGACCGGTGGAGATGCGAACGGTTGCATTGCTGCTGCAGCGTCGTCTTCATCGTCGGCCGTGGCGCTCATGTCGGACAAATCGATAACGATGACTCCGTCGCAGTTGGCCTCGGCCACAACGGCAGCAGCGGTTGCCGCTTCCAATATGCTCTCGACGGCGGCCGTGTCCAATCCGTCGAGTGCCCTGTTTGCGGCGGCAGCTGCGGCAGTGGCTCAACAGCAACAGAACAACAACTATCAGAGCAATAGCAGTAGCAGTAGTCTTTACAATAACGACAACAATAGCAATAATAAGGCACAGTCAAGTGACAAGCTAAGTAGTGGTAGCAGTAGCAGCGGTGTCGGGAGCGGTGCCAGTGGTACCGGAGAAGACTACGAACGGGCCAAGTACAAGACACCCCAGGAAGTGATGATGCTGTACATGGATAAATTGACCCAGTACGAGCACCACGAGATCTACCAGTACCCGAAGATTTACTTCATCGGAGCAAACGCCAAGAAGCGGAGAGGCACTAGTAATTCCGAGTACGATAACGAGCAGGGGTCGTACATCCACATAGCGCACGATCACATTGCGTACCGGTATGAGGTGCTGAAGATTATCGGCAAAGGAAGCTTCGGTCAGGTGGTGAAAGCGTACGATCACAAAAACCATCAGCATGTGGCACTGAAGATGGTCCGGAATGAGAAGCGATTCCACCGGCAAGCCCAGGAAGAAATCCGGATTCTCAAGCACCTGCGATCGCAGGATCGAATGAACTCGATGAACATTATCCACATGTACGATTACTTCGTCTTTCGTAACCACATGTGCATAACGTTCGAACTGCTGTACATCAATCTGTACGAGTTGATAAAGAAGAATAAATTCCAGGGGTTCAGCTTACAGCTGGTTAGGAAGTTTGCTCACTCTCTGCTAAAGTGCTTGGATGCACTGTTTAAGAATAAGATTATCCATTGTGATATGAAACCGGAGAACGTGCTGCTGAAGCAGCAGGGACGTTCCGGTATCAAAGTTATTGATTTCGGCTCGTCCTGCTTCGAGCACCAACGGGTTTACACCTACATCCAGTCGAGATTCTACCGGGCACCGGAGGTGATTCTGGGTGCAAAGTACGACATGGCGATCGACATGTGGTCGCTGGGTTGTATTCTAGCGGAACTGTTCACCGGTTTCGCACTTCTTCCTGGGGAAGACGAAGCGGATCAGTTGGCTTGTATTATCGAGTTGATCGGTATGCCACCGAAGAAGATCCTGGAAAACTCGAAACGAGCGAAGAACTTCATCTCGGCCAAAGGTTATCCACGGTATTGTAATGTGAAAACCCTGGAAGATGGTACCACTGTGCTAACGGGTGGCTTTTCCCGACGGGGAAAACTGAGAGGACCACCTGGATCTCGTAGTTTGGTAAAAGCACTGAACGGTTGCGACGACCCGCTGTTTCTCAACTTCATCGAACGCTGCCTACGGTGGGATCCGGCGTTACGGATGACTCCGGAAGCGGCACTGAATCACTTCTGGTTCCGACGGTTACTTCCGCCCTCGCCCAACGTAGCAACAATCACCACTACTAGCAGCCCTTCCACGTCGAGCAACTGTCAAAATAGCCATATAAACAAAGTACTGAACATCGCGTACGCGTACGCGGATCAGCAAGCATCGTCTCTAGTAACAACCTCTACCTGCAATTCGCTGGTTGCATCACACCACGGCAATTCCAGCTCACTGCAGTCGTTACAATCAGCTTCCCTTACCTCATCGGCGATTAGCATTCCGGCAGTCAGTGGCAGCGTTGGAGCTATCGGCGGCGTCAGTCTCGTCGGCAGCACCGGCACGCTCGGACGGTCCGCTGCCACCACCATCATCGATATTCCCTACAACCCGAACGATAAGAAAAGGCTACTGAACAGTTCCCCCCAAGCGGCGTCATCGCTCACGTCCAATCCCGGGCTGGCAAACACTTCCTTCGTAGATTATGGTAAGTTTAGTTAATTCCTTCTCAAGCAAAAAAAAAAGCCACACACCACTTCGAGTGTCACACGTCTCCACTGTGCTGCTGCTCTTCTGCTGCTGTGCGCGCTCGTTCGTTCGCTCGTTCGTCCGTATTCTGATGTGTCATCATAAAAGCAATATCGTCGCTCACTCTCTAACCGCGTTACTACCCCTCACAAAAGCATCCATCTAGTGCTAATACCCATCGCCTACCAACTTAACCCTCACTCTCATGTCCACGTGTTCCGATCTTTCGGTGTCTCTAATCTTGCAAGTCACATTTTCATAACTTCTTCCTACCACGTGCCGTGTGTGTTTGTATTTCCTGTGTTTGTACGACTCTCAGATTCGATCACAATCACTGCTGCTTTGGTTTGTTTGTCGTTAGACTGATACTAGGCTGTGCTCATTTATTAATTAGGGGAGAAGAACAACACTTGTAGAATAGCAGAAGTTGCAGCAGCAAAGCATGCGAATGTCCACTAACTCTGTGGGGGTGCATTTTGAATGGAATGTTCATGGGATTCATTGCGAGTAGTCTTTATCGAGCGCCGAGAGTGTTGAAGAGAGCCCGTTCCAATAGTTATCAGTCGTGCTTTCAAGATTCTCAAAGGATTCAAGCTGTCTGACCACAACAAAACGGAGTGTGAACGGTCCAATCGGACGACTGTCTAGGATTTTCGAACGATGTAAATTGAATTTTTAATTCCAAACGATGCAGTTGTGGGTAGGGAAGCTGCCCCTATCAGCACACTTGTTGCAATTGAGTTAACGTTACTTTATTGCAACTTAATTAAGTAACAATCAAGTTACTGCAACTCATTCTGTATATTTTGTGTTGCTTAGGTTATGCTTTACCCTATCCAAAAACTTTTGCAGAGAAGTGGACTGAACTCATTATCAGGTAGCGAATCCAACTGGTGTAAACGCTTCCAAATCGAAGTGAGTTTTCCGCATCTCGGAAATCAGTGCGATACTCGGTTTGTTTGATTGGCAAGCATTTCCAGTGGAAGGTTGGAATTCCGTCCAGTCGGTAACCATACGGGTAGATTAAACTGTAGCAGTCCATCAAAAGATGTTCGATGTTCATCAAACGCCAGTCTGTGGCAGAACTCATCACTTCCTAGGAATCAATATCCGTTATGTCCAAAATGCTGAAAGTATGACCCATAAGACGTTGCCATTGATCGTGTTTTGAAAAAGTTCGGAATACATTGGAACAGCAAACTGTGCTAACTAATACGTTTACCAAAGCTCTGGATCTACTTATTACTTTGATTTGGTGCTTTCGTAAGAACTGGGTCCTGCCTCAGCTCAGCCGGTAAAAGCGCAGCTACAAAGCAATGCCATGCTGGAGGTGGCTGGGTTCGATTCCCAGTCTAGTCTAGAAATTTTTCGTTAAGGAAAATTTCTCGACTCCTGAGCATATGTATGATTGTACTTCCCACACACAAATTGTACCTGGCATCGAATGTTCTCAATTGATAACTGTGGAAATGCATTTAGAACACTAAGCTGAGAGCAAACAATAAGCGAATTGGGAAATTAATAAGCTTGAAATGCTAAAAGAAGAAGAAGAACTGCGGTACACTCATGAAAACGCGACGCGAGAATGGACACAAAACTTAACGGAACATTCCAACGGACATCGTCCTGAAGGTGGTCAGTATCGTGGCCGAAACCGGTCGACAATAAAAGGTAAATGTTTGGTTCCTTTTTCGTTTCTAAGAACCATAAGTTTTCATAAGAGAAGCTCTAGTTGTCGGACATTTCCGACAATTAGGATCGACCATCCTAGGATTCATCGATTTAGAAGGGTTGTTGGATCAACAAATCCTTTCTTAACTCATCTACAGCAGCCGAACAGTTTAAAGAGACGTCAATACAAAGAACCTATCAAGAAAGCGACTGTCAAATCGATTTTAACACATATTTCAGCACACATTCGACATTGAAATCGATTGAGAATCGGAGCTCCAAAAGGACTGAAGAAAACTCTGGGAATTCTACATTCTTATAAGATATTCAACCAGCTGAGTATCACGAAAAAGTCTGTCTGAAACGGTTCCACAGTCACTTTCAGTGAGGATTTGGACTGCCGCCTGAACGACGGGACTGAAAAGAAGCTCCAAACTATCTGCTCCGTCATATTTGGCCAGCAAATCGAGCGAGTTACAGATCATGGGAACCCCAGAACAGTATAGAGGAAACGCTACGAGCTCGTTTCCCAAAAAAAAAACGCCTGGTACATCGCATCCACCGTCGTTGTAACCAAACAGTGCAGGGTTGGCTGAATTCAGAGAAGGAAAAATAAAACGTCATTGCTTTGAATTGAATCACCTTTTGCTTTGATGATTTCCTTGAGCCATATCGGGAAAGCATTTCAAACGGTACGCATCTCTTGCTAAGGAATCTTGTTCCATATTGGTTTGGGTTTCTTAAACTTTTCTTCCATAACGCCCTAAATGTCAAAGTTAGCTGAATATAAAGAGACAGAATCCCCAACTGCGGCTTCCCAAAATGATTGAAACATGTTTCATCAAATGTCCTTTCAGAATATTGTTGAGGCAGTAATTGGTATAACAGGTTTTGGATGCCGAGCGTCCTCGATCAACTGGAGATGTGGGGTCCAGGTGGTTTTTGGGAATCATAGCTCACGCACCTTCACCAAAGAAACCGCAGTATCGCAGCGATCCGTCGTTGCGGTCACACTCTTCCTCTTCAAAATTAAAGAAAGTCTTCGTCATTCACCCCCCAGTGACATCCGGATATTTGTGTACGCAGACGAAAATGTCCTAATTATCTGCTAAGCCTGCTGCTCCGTAAGAAACTTGTCCAAGCGGTTTTATACGTCGACTTCCAACTATCGGCGAAGAAACGTGGCTACATCCTCATCTGTCAATCCAGGCACGTCGTACTCAAGGACCCTCCGGACCCTCGGAGTCCTGCTTGATCGATGCTTCTCTCTTGGCCCAGATTTTGACACCATCAAAAAATAATGTAGACCAAAAATCGACCTCCTCAGAGCGCTGGCAGGCTGACATCCCAATGCTAATCGGGACTCTAGACTTCGAATTAGAGGTGCTATTATCAACAAGCGACTTACATTCATACGGCCTGGAATAAATATTCACACGAAACCGGGATCTTATCGCAAAAAACGATCATCCTGTCAACCTCTGGACACGCCGCATGTATCGATAGCGGTAAGCTCCCGTTTGATAAGTTTATTGTCAGGACGATCTGTCACCGAGCCCTCGGATACAACGAAACAACTTCAGGTCGTAGCGGGGAAAGTTACCTCCTAGCCAAGGCTAACAGCCTTCTGAAGTCCACTACCAACCAGAAGCACCCATCCAGAAGGAGTGATCGCTGAGCTGTAGATTGGAGCGAGCTCAGCGATAAAATCCCGGTGTCGTAGGAATGTTAATTCCAGGCCGTATGAATGTAAGTCGTGTGTTGATAATGACACTGGTAAGCCCAGAGTACCGATTGGCTTTGGGATGTCTGCCTGCTACCACTCTAAAGAGGTTGATTCTTGGTATATATGGAATAATAATAATGATGGTCCCGCCACTTACCCCTATATTTCTAATGGTTTCAAAATCTGGGCTCTAGGGGTCCAAGAATCCGATTTGATAATCAGATTCAAGGCTAATTCCAGACTGAAGTCACTCGATCCAAATATAAAGACCACGAGGTTCGCGACTCCGATGGATCTGTCGCTAGTAGACGGGTTGCCTTTGGAATCACCGGCCTAACCCCGCCGAATACCATCGATTTCAGGACGGATGACGCGTTTAAACCGATAATTATAACAACTGATTCAGCCAGCATCGCCGCTGATGTTCACTCCCTCAAACATACTATCTGCTTTGATTCCCGGCCCCTACGAAATACGAGGCAATCAAGAGACAGATAATCTAACTTCTACTGGATATTCAAAAGTTAACATCGAAGGTCATCTACCTCGCTTGGGCGCAAGAATGGCTCGCTTCCAACAACACTGCCATTTGAGAAGCCAAAGGCCACATCGATAGGTTGGGAGAACCCGATTCTCCACCGAGATCAAGTAATACAGGGACCAGCAGTACTCCGTTGAAACAAACAGATCATTTCAAATTCATTCAAGTTCACTTGAAAACAAATCACTTTTTGAAAATTCACTGGTCAAGTTTAACTTGTTCGCCCTTGAGTTTGACCAGACGATAGAGGAATACATCGTACGAGGCCCGAGTTGCTCCTGTGGTATTTATCCCAGGCTGCCGCCAGATATCGCTTCTGGACTTCAACACCTTCATGTTTTTTAGAGCAGATTTCCAACATACTCCAGACAGCGAAGTTCATAGGGTTCAAGTCCTGCGAGCTCGCCGGCCACTCCGAGCTTTAAATGAACACTTTTCCGTAATCCAGAGTTGGGTTTTCTTCACTTTGTGAGGCGGCGCCGAGTCCTGTTGGAAAACCCAATCCCTGGAGCCAAAATAACGCGTGTCCACGGTTTGAAGACTAGTTCCCGATATGAATTTTGGTCGATCTTCACTCCTTCAGGGACAAAAACCAGCGGAGTCCGGCCATCACTGCTGATGGCCAAACCATCACCGATGTTTGTGTCTGTGGCCTGTTGGCCATCAACACATCGGCATGGGTTCGTGATCTTTCTGGCAACCAAACTCTGTCGTTCTGCTTATTCACGAACTGCTGTACGGTAAAGAGTTTCTCACCGGTAAACACGATATTCTCCAACCTTCCTTCCGTGGCCCTCTTCAGCAGCGCCTTCGATCTTTTTACCCGTTCTCGTTTCTGCCTCACCGATAGGTCTTGAACCTTCTGGATCTTGTAGGGCTTGGTCTGAAGTTTATTTTTCAGG
The DNA here is from genome assembly GCA_034211315.2 of Aedes japonicus. NCBI lineage: Eukaryota > Metazoa > Arthropoda > Insecta > Diptera > Culicidae > Aedes > Aedes japonicus. The sequence goes on along the minus strand of JASCZW010006860.1, from coordinate 86,851 downwards.
ATCCGGTCAATCTAGTGGGACTACTTAATGTGCCTCTTGGCGAACTTCACCATGGCAGGTGTCACCCGTGTCACCACAGTAGCTCGACGTCTCCCACCATACCGTTTTATGTTACTTCCGGTCTGCACGTATCTTTTGACTGTACGTTGTACAAAATTTCTGCACACACGTAAATCGGACCGCTCACGAACGATGTCCTTATGTAGTTTCTGTTCGTGATCCATTTTTCCGGATAACACTCGACATCCACGGACAACCAAGAAACAATGTAAACAAAGCGACGAGGGGTTATCCAATACAATTTCGTGTGCAACGTAATAATGACTGTTGAAATAATGTAGCAGTTCAATTGCCGGACACCGTACTTTCCCGACTCCGCGGAGCTCCGGTCAGTGGACAGGGATCATTCCGTTTTATTTGCGACAGGTGCAACGTACTGGAAATGGTTGAACATTTTATTTGCCAGTGTCTCAAATATGAAGGAGCCAGATCGTGCTACGATGTTCCCTACAGCACCAGAGATGCCCTCTGCAACGAACCTGCCACATCGTCTTGTTCGTCTTCTTAAAGGCAGCAGTTCTGTATTCCAGAATATAGACGGAAGACTAAACTGAACTCGCTTCAAGTCCACACCACCTTCCGGTCTGCCAGGTAGAGGATCTACTGTAGGTGGATCACTCATTGTAGCCTGCCACCTGTGGATTTGAATGGAGGGGTCATCATCATCCAACTTACAATCAATCTACGGAGCTACAACACCATCAAAGAATCGCTGAAGGGTAGAGGGCCCATCAAAGCCCTTATTCGGACCATTCGGACAGCCCAGATGCGAAAAAAAAACAAATAAACTTCTTTACAACGGAGACAAAGCAGTTAGGAAGGTCCCCTTAGGGCCAATTTTTTTCACCCGCAAGAGACGAACCATGGCATAGATTTCAGTGGACCTTCCGATCATATTTCTCCCCAAACCATCACGGGTGTGTGTTTTAGGAACCGTTAAACTTAGTTTGGACTGATGAAGGGATCATCTGGATCGATGCTGCATAGTTTCTATCATTATGAGAGGTTATACTTTGTTGTAACACGAAATACTTCTCATCTGTACCTAGTGCCACTTTTATGATAGATGCGCTGTGCCTATCCATACTCAGAGTATCCTTGTATCCTTGTACGTTTGATTACATGACACACCGTTCACTTTGGGAATTTAAACACTTCTCTAGATGTTTGTGCACAATTAATTTCCTTTTCTCAAGTTCCATGATCCGTAATTTCGAGATGCGTCGATCAATCGAGAAAAACTTTTCACCTATTTCTTCGTCAATGAAACATGAACCAGTTAAACGTTTTTTGTTCCAACCGTCAGGGACGCAGTGGTGTATTAAATCGTACGTCCAGATTTACTTTAAATCGAGCTTTATGAGTAAATGTAACTTAGATTGACAAGTCGGCATTTCTGAAACGACCATCTGATTTAAGTCGATGTCACATTTACAAGTAGTTACATTTACTCATATATGAGGGATTCCACTATTTGCAAAAATGAGCCAAAATCGACTCACAATTGAGTAAAATTGATGGCTGCGAACTACTGTTTTCAAAGAGTTGCACGGATAAGAGAGGAGTAAATTCATGATAAGGTGGTTTTCAACAGCACCCATACATGCTCACTCCATTCGAAAAATGTCGTTTTCGGTTATTGCCGGAACTGGGTTCGCCCTAGGTCCTAACAGCTGTCAAAACATTTTATTTTCATTCAATCGGGTCGGATCAGGATAGGCTCTGGATCCTAACCAACATCGATGAGGTTCGCTCTCGATTTTTTCCGAGGTCCAACCTGAATTCAGGGTTGCCACATTATTTTTCGTTCCTTTGTTTAATTTTTGCCAAAACTTTTTTTTATCTGTGAAAGATCAGAAAATCTTGGCAAAAATCATTGCTTTGAAGTTTGTGTTGTAAAAGTAGAGGAGGACACTTTCAGGTACCAGAATGCTGAGGGATTTTTTTTTTATATAATTGCTATTCAGTTGAATGATAAATAAAACAGATATATACTCATCAAAACACATTTCTTTTGATTAACCGACACAAAACAGTCTCGTTTACAGGGCTTAGGGGCAATTATCGGTTTCCCTACATCACACTACAGGAAAACGGATCAGTATACGAGGGAATCATGTTCTCGGGAGAACTTGATCATTGCACTTGAGCTATTCTGTCAGTTGTTTTGATTACTAAAACAAAATCAGTAACAAACTTATATTTTAGTTGTGATGTTAATGTTAGCCGATCAACTCTTCCATCTCTGATTTTGGTTTATTTAGATTGTATTACGAGAAATTTCTGACTGGTGCTGCCGAAGAATGCGGAATTATTGGAAAGTTCGCAAACAACTTTCTTACCAAGTGAAAAGCTAGCTTCTCATCTGCTCGCTTGAAATACAGCAGTTCTTTTCAAAAAGTTTCAATTTCATCCGATTCTTCCAACTCGATGTCCTTGTAGATGATTGCCGTCCTCAGCTCACGAGACTCGTTTTCGGTTGCCCTCACTGCTTTCAAAAAAGTTCGAATATAGTTTAATAATCGACTCCTTGAAAGTGTAGAAAGCCCCCTTCCTGGTTTCATCAAGAGGTCCAGATCCAAATCTAGGCCCCGATGTATATCTCCGACTTCTTACGAAGATGTTTCTCGAAACCAAAACTCCGAAATCTATCAGGTGTTTTTGGTAATCACACTCGCAAATATTTGCGAGGAGAACTATGAGCAAGACTGCAGCTGTTTGCACATGTTCGACAATTTCGGAACTTCTGACGGGAAGATACGGTTCGCTTTGTAGATGAGGGGCAATACGTAGTTCGAAAAGTGGAGCTAATCGGATGATTAATATGACAGAAAACGCTATCGTACCTAGTTGGATTGGAACGAGAAAAACTACACGAGCTCCGAAACCCGTTCCGAATTCCTTTCGACAACCGATGGCAGATGGATGCAGAATTTTCAACGGCTTCAACTTCAAGATACTTTGAATCATCTCGAATTCTTTTAACTGTAACTGTAGATATTTCCATCAACTGTTACAGGTACAATTCACATGCGTAGCTTGCACATAGAGGCAAAAAAGGGCAAGTTCTCAAACTATGACAGTTTAGTGTGCTTGAAAATATCGGCCACCTTTCCCCGTCCGGTTGCCGTATAAAATTCCTATCCAGGAAGCTGTTTAGAGGCTGCCTTGACGTATCGTCGCGATTTTGTAAGTCGACAGTCAAGCTCGTTTTCTAGCTCTATCCACGGTTGAAGGCGCCACACCCAGCTTATTTGCGACTTCTCAGATGGAAAGCTTGGGGTTCCGCTCGAAAGAGCGGGCACCTCCCCCCGGGGGATTTCCGCCCGATCCAGATTTTCTGGCTATCGACAAACGTTCACCGAACACTTTTTATACGTTGGCAACAGTTGATTCTTTCAACACATTCAACAATTTCGATAATTTCGCCAACTTGGCGTGAGAGTAGTTTGGATTTTCGCCATGCACGTGCAAAATTTTGATACATTGCTTCTCTTCCTTCGACGATATTTTGATAACTGAAGTGCTAAACTCAAAATAGAAGCATGATGCTACACGCACACATCTTCAAAATGAGGGGTTTGCACAATTTTTTAATGCACGATGAAAGGAAATGCGTCAATTTTACGTCGACCAAATTCTGATCGAAACACCCTTTATCTATAGGTTTTTGCACTGCAAATTTACATAAAACAAAAAATCACATTCGAAATAACTATGCTTCGGATAGCACAAATAACTACCGAGAACTTTATTCTATCTCCTCAAAATTTCTCTGCATAAATGCATAAAAATACTTCTAAATTGGAAGAGCAATGTTTATGTAGAATTCCCTGCAGGAAAATCTGCCGAAATTTGTAGAGCTATATCTTGAGCAACTTAGAAACAAACACTTCTCCAGCGGATAACTTGAGAAAAATATTGAAATCCAATCTGGATAACAAAATTTACGAAACCTTGCAAGCATGCTAAACAAATTAAAAAAAAAATCTTCAAAAACCCCTTGCGGAGAGAGTACAATAAAAACACCAAAAGAAATATCTCATGTAATGTATTTTCATAGAATCTTTGGGAAATTCAACATTTTCTTAAAAAATTAACTTTACAAAATTTATGGAGAAATCCCCCCAAATGATGTCAACCACAAACTGACTTTCAGACTGTCATCTGTCACTTAAAACAGCACACTGAAAGAAGAAATGGTAAAAACATAGATCTAAAATGTACTCTTTTTTTCTCCTTTTTTTTAGTTTGAGGCTTTTGAGTGGACAAGCAATTGCCAAAAATCCTAAAAATCTTGGTTTATCTTAAAAAACCTGTAATCTTTACTTACAGGTGTCTGTTTTTTTTTAAAAAAAAAAAAGAAAAATATCGGTGTCAATCTAAATAAATCTGTGCATGTGGCAACCCTGCCTGGATTCACCAATACACACATACATAAACTGTCAAAATAAAATGATTATGTTTGTTTTTGTTTTACACTAATACATTCATACTGACTCGACCTTGGATCCGTTTTCCTCCGGCCATTGCGAGTTAGACTTGACCCAGGTTTGAAACCGACAACGACATAAATCTTGACAATTTCCTCAAAAGAGAAGTCTTCAAGTGATTCCATTCCTGACGAAATTTAGTGAAATACGACTTCAAAATTTAGAGATATCTCTTTGTCGACTTTCTATTTCATTAAAAGTGTATCTAATCAACGATTTGTTGATCCTTAATTACACGTTATATTACCGTACTATGTGTGGAAAATACTTGAACATGTTGTTAAATAGCCTCTTAGGAACGCAAAGAGAAAGTCGGTGAAGAGAGTCTCCCAATGTTACTTAGGACCTATCGCATTGTTCAACTGTCGACTTGTCAATCGCAATAAGATTTACTCAAAGTTGCGTGTATCCACGTATGACGGAAATGAATCGAAAACCACTCAAAATTGGAGCGGATGTGTACAGTCAAGTCATTACGGATCTCTATCGATTGGGTCTCTCTTTGGCAGTTCGTTTGGCCTAGTCATGCTTGACCCTCGGACTCATTACTATATTGCCGTTATAAGCATCGTTCTCCCATCTACATATGAAGATAGAATATTGGACAATTAGGCGTATAACGGTTATAGTTCATAGCAAATACGGTTGCTATTTCAGCCCGCACTGTTTATCAAGGCTGGTAAAATTCTCGATAAGGGCAATTTCATGAACTCAACTCCTACTCGCCCCTAATTCGTCAGCACATTCACTCTGCATCGTCAAACTAATTTTTGCACGTCCAACTTAGCTCGATAATGATAATCACAGTGATGTAGTGTCCTATGTGACTAACCCCCATCAATGCATTCCACTCTCCGTCGCATTTTACGCAGCGCTGTACTAAACAAGCTACATTATTTGGTTTTCAAATCCTTCCACCCCCACCAAAACAAGACTCTTACCAAAAAGGTTTTAAACAACTCTTCCCTCAAAATCGTTCCATTTTTTTCCTCCCCACTCTCGAATACCCAAAGCAGTGGTTGTCATCGACTGAAATCAGTCTCCGGATGGAAAGCTCAAAATTTCCCCCGTCATTCGTCAACTCTCCAACTGAACTCGACAGGAGTCCAAATTTTCGCTCTGAGCACTAAAACAACGCGAGGGTAGCAGCGGCGGATGATGATGGTGATGGGATGCGCGGATGAACTGATGATGATCACCCATCTGAGCGGACCGAGCGCGTTCGATTCGGGTGGCAATTGAATAGTAATTTATCTGAAAAAAAAACAACCTATTATAATTAGTAACGATCTACTAAGAAGAAGAAGAAAAAACACACACACTCATTAACTGATAGGATCTACGGTACGATAGGCGTTCGAGGAGGTAAATCAATTTATAAACTAGAACAGAGACAAAATGAGGATAAAATAATTTAATTTGCTATTTTAGTGGTTAGGTAAATAATTTAGCAAAATGCGACGGCGGATGAGCGAAGAAGACGAACAAAGCAGAAGATTTTCCCCCTGAAAAAAAAAACAAAACAAACGAAGAAGAAACACACAAACCTATTGGTTATAGAAAGTATAGTTGGATTTAATAACTTTGACGCATTGCAGTAAAGTCTGCATAAGAAGAGGTAAAAAGTATAAAACTTTGAACAAAAAGTTTATATATCTGTTAAAAGTAATTAAGGAGGTAACCTTTTGTAACGGCTTACGTAGACTATCAGGATAAAGAGCTGACATTTGTGCGTAGAACGGAGTAAGTGCTGTGCGAATGTGACTGATAAACCAAGAATTTTAGGCTTGTTGTTATTTATGATTCCGCATAAGGAAGTAAACCCCTACACTGAAAGAAAAAAGAAAACGAATGATCCAAATTGAATCAGCGAATGCAGGGGGGGAGCTATCGATTTACCCGCCTCAATTAAGCGTCTTGTTCTATCGTACTTATACCTTAAATAATCTTACTGAAGGATGTCGCACTCAATCGAAGTGGTGGGTGAATCGAGATCGACCCTGCATTCGTTGGAGGAAATTAAAAAAAAACTAGAAATGCTTAAAGTAGTCTCTTAGACTTGCATGTACATTTTCGAACATTTATTTAGACGAACTTTATCCAAATGGTATGATTTGGCGAGCAAGGTAGATAAACCAAAAATCAAAAGGCTGCTATAGCCATCCGCGCATATCGATGTGTCCTATTGCTTCTCACAGCCGAAACCACAGTTTCCAAAACCGATGCATTCGATCGAGTACTGCCGTGCCTGAACGTTTTCAAATTAAATTGCATTAAGTTCCAACTTCGCAGCCGCTCATGCTCTCTACTGGAACACAATTATTAAGGAAATCGTTTTCGTTCTATTTTTTTTACTGTGTCGTTTCCAATATATGCTTTGATTTCACTAGAAAATATCAGAATTCCATCTGAATCATAGGACCGACATACGCCACTCACACCCGTAGGAATAGGAATAATGCAACCGATACAAAGAACATGTTGTGAGAATACATTTTAGGGAATATCTTGATACAAATATATTTCGGGACTTAGACTTTTAATTGTAGGCACCCAGAAAAAAAACGGCATTGGACGAAGAGGGAGGTGTGTTTCCTTTGCCAGAAAAAAAACAAACAAACAAAATAATCACCAACCATGAACACAATTGTGGATTGAAACAAGACTGATGCAGATCCGGAGCGGCAAACTTGAACGGGGTAAGTGTTTGATTGATTTGGAAGTTTGTCTATTTGTACACTCAAAAAAATCGCCACGTTGTTTCTACGTGAAACGCACGTAATTTTTATCCACTACCAAAACCAGTAATAAACACGTGGAATTCACGTAAGAGCTACGTGATTTCCACGTAAATCTATATTCTACATGAAAATCACATAAATGTTTCGTGATTTTAAACGTACAATTCACCGACACGTAATGTTCACCTGATTTTACTGAAGAAGATTTGGTTACGTGTTCAGGTGAAAGTTACGTGAGATTTCACGTGGAAACAACGTGTCGATTTTTTTTGAGTGTAGGAATTTTACGGGGGTTGGCTTTCCAGAATGTTGAATCAGGATGACTGGACTTTCAGATAGAACTGTAATGTCCGAAATAGTCTGACTATTGAATAATATTTCGGTAAGAATCGTGACAGAGCTTTCTGATGGGAATTTTTAAGAATTTTCTGGATGTCGTAAACAGAAAATTTGAATAACGTTTGCATTAAAAAAAATCGACTTTTTTTTTCGAATGGTGAGTAAACCGGAACATTCGCCATGGCGGACGAAAACATGCTTGTAGGCATGTTTTTGAGTTCTTTCTTCATTTCATTTATCAATTCCTACTCGGTTTTCACGAAAAAATTGTTGGAGTAGATCTTACGCTTCAGGTTGGCCCCGAAATTCTAAATGGGGCGCAGCTGGGGGACGTTAGGCGGGTTCGCCGACTTGGTTACCACATCGATATTCAGCCGCTCCATCTCCTCCAACGATAGATACGAGTAGTGGGCCGACGTCTGATCCGGCCAGAACACCCCGTCTTCGCCCTTATGGTATTTCTTGATGAACTACGTAACTTCCGGTAGGCATTTCGTACTATAAATTTCCCCTTTCACGGCCAGGCCGGAGCGAAAGAAGAGCGGCTTTGACATCCCCTTCTTGGTGTGTGACATAAACTTCACCACGGAGCTCACTTACCTCGTGGGGGAAGTAAAATACGAAGTACCCTGCCAGTCGTTGCCATCCAGGGTGAGATAAGTCTCGTCGTCCATCGCCACCGCCACGTCGCGATTCGCCGGGAAAATCGAGCTGACCATCTAATTCAGACGCTAACGCTTCGTCATTGCCTGCAGCTCCGAAACCAGTGGACGCGACTTCCGCTTCCTGACATGTTTGTTCATGTTCGCCAGGTACTTTTTCACTGTTTGGCCGGTTTAACCGACCTCCCGGCCAAGCGCACGCAGCGATGTAGCCATTTTTCCCTCTGATTGTTGTCGATTAGTGCCAAGATGTTGTAGATGCCTGAACGGGCGTATCCGGCGTCCACAAAGTGCCGCACCATGTCCGTTTTCGACACGACGGGGTGCTGTTCTTTGAACGCGCACACTTCTGAACGGAGTTGCTTTATTGTTTTTGCCACCACGGTTAGAGTTCGACTGATAGAGCTGTCAAATGTTGTCTGCTGACTCATGGGTTACTATGATTGATGCTGCATGGGTAGTTGGAAATCTAAATGGAAAATCTCAATGTGTGTTGGAAACTCTCTTATAACATGTCTTTTTTTTAGACGGGACGGAAAATCTGCTAACAGAATCCTGAAGAACTCCACCCACTAAAAACCCACCCGTGCTGCGAGCCCCGGCCCTCCCCGGAACCAGCTTTCGGTATTACTCCAGGGAGGGGGCTAGTGTGCTATGTCTAACTACATAGGGCTTTAGTAGTTTGCTTTGCCGACCTGACGCTGATTCGATCGAGCTGCTCCTGGATCCAAGCAGGGTTCGGGACGGCCGTGCCAAATCGTCCGCGATGTCCCTCCCCGACCACTAACGGTACCTAACGAACCTCGCATCATATGGTCCTTCCTTCGATCGAGAAAGCGAGGGTCAGGACCGGGGTTGGTACGTCTGAGGCCTTGGCTACTCCAGGGTCGTCCCTGTTGTAGTCATCAAGAGGAGCTTAACGTTTCCAGGGTGCAGCCTTTACATGTCTCTTGAAGTCAGTATGTCTGCCTGTATTGGCCGCAAGCAATGCGTGCCTTGTGCAGTATATATTCCTCCAGATTGTAGAGGCTTATTTATCAACCATCTTGACATTCGCGAAGAGCAGCATCCTGGTGACAAATGTAATTAACGATGAGGCCATACAATTTTGGAACACAAATTGTAAACGGTTGATTGATAATACTCCAGAACTAACTCTCCCATTTGGAGTTCTGATCTCCTGTCAGCATCAACTTCGTCGGCGTTGAAAATCTGCAACAAACTGGGTAGAACTCCCAAGATCTACTGGAACTTTTTTTTTGTGAGGCTCAAGAGCCATAGGCATAACGGAGCCGAGTTCTTTTTCATTTTTACAACGATAATAACTTACTAACTATGTTAATTTTGGAAAGCCGAAAAACTCGCGACTTGGTCGAGGTTAGGGATTACAATAATTCGGGAAGGAATGGGGAAGTAGGAATCTTAACGTTAGCTTTCAACGGCAGGTTGGCGATGCGAAATTAATGCTGTTGGTCTGGCGTAGATGTTGCGTTGCGTTGAGCTGTAACTATACAACGGAAGCGGTATTACGGGGGAGGGGGCGAGGTGGATATGTTAAAACGACAGCTAAGAGAGGATCAAACGAATACATCTATTTGTTTCAAGAACTTGTAAATTAGCCCCATATAGTCCAAGTCCAGCTTACCCAGCACATCTCTGATATCTTCCTTCTCTGGTTTCCCTCGGGCCCGTAGGGATGCGCAAAGATCAGATCTGGCAATTTCAAAATCGAGGCAATACCAGACAACATGGTTGATGTCCTGATAACCTGCACCACAGCCGCATTGATTGGTGTCTGAGAGCCCTATTCGATAGAAATGCGAGCCTAGCGAGTAGTGATTGGACATTAGACGACACATTACCTTGATAAAATCCCGGCTAATATCCAACCCTCTGAACCACGATTTTTCGATACCTGTGGGAGAATAGAATGTAACCATCTGCCCAGATCCCCTGCATCCCATTTTTGTTGCCAGCTGATCAAGGCCTGTTGACGGAAAATAGCAAAAATTCGTTGAAGGCGATTTGTCGATCATAAATATCGCCTGTCATAGCGCCCACCTTGGCAAGTGAGTCCGCTTTCTCATTACCCGGAATGGAGCAATGAGAAGGGACCCAAACCAAGGTGATGGTGTAGGAATTGTTTGATAGAGCACTCAAAAGAGATCGTATTTTGCTAACGAAATACGGTGAGTGCTTTGCTGGCCTCATCGAACGAATAGCCTGAAGTGAGCTGAGACTATCCGTAAAAATGAAAAATTGATCAGAGGGAAGAGAGGCAATTTGCTCTAATGCATAGTGTATAGCCGCCAGCTCTGCGACGTATACGGAGCAAGGATTTTGTAGTTTGAAGGAGGCGCTATGAATTTCGTTAAAAACACCAAATCCAGTGGAATCATTTGTTTTTGACCCGTCGGTGTAAAACTTCCTGTCATATCTGATATGGCCAAACTTACTTGCAAAAATTAATGGAATGTACTCCGAACGGAGTGGATCTGGTATTTCGCGAGCTTCTTGCTTCATGGTCAGATCAAAAACTACAGTAGAACTAGAGAAGTCTTGGGAGTAATCACGATTGGGAACATTCGAAGAAGGGCTCACCTCCAGAGTCATATACCAATAGTACAGTGTCATGAACTTAGTTTGAGGATTTCGTTCGATTAGCTTTTCAAAATTTTCAATTACCAATGGATTTAACACCTCACAGCGGATGAGGAACCGGAACGATAGCTCCACAAAACGATCTGATAAAGGAAGAACTCCTGCTAATACCTCTAAACTCATAGTATGAGTTGAGTTCATGCAGCCTAACGCGATACGAAGACAACGGTACTGGATTCGCTGCAGCTTCAGAATATGAGTTTTCGCGGCGGATTGAAAACAGAAACTACCGTACTCGAGAATCGACAGAATCGTTGTACGATACAGCTTTATCAGATCTTCCGGGTGGGCTCCCCACCATGTTCCGGTGATAGTACGCATGAAGTTTATTCGCTGCTGGCATTTCTGAATCAGATACTTAATGTGCTTTCCCCAGGTGCATTTAGAATCGAACCAGACCCCTAGGTATTTATAAGACAAACTTTGAGTTATTGTTTTACCCATGAGTTGAAGCGGTATTTGTGCTGGTTCACGCTTCCTAGAAAAAACAACTAACTCAGTTTTCTCCGGAGAGAATTCGATACCCAGCTTTACAGCCCAGGTAGACAAATTGTCTAGAGTATCCTGCAACGGTCCTGTAGGTTGTTCGCTCCTGGTCCTACAATTCAAACAACGGCGTCAGCCGCAAGTTGTCTTAGCGGGCCATTTTCCATGAGGCAGCTATCGATGTCTCTGACATAAAAATTATAAAAAAGGGGGCTTAAACAAGAGCCCTGGGGGAGACCATTGTAGCTAATTCGTGAAGTTGTCGAAGACCCAAGAGAAAAGCTCATATGTTTCTCAGACAACAAATTGTACAAATAGTTGTTTAGTATTGGTGAAAGGCCACACTCGTGGAATTTGTCTGAAAGGACGTCTTCACAAACTGCACAACGCAATTCGTTGCACCGGAACCGAATCTGGGCACATTATCTTGGCGAACGAGTAGACCCACAGGGAAGAGCTTTCCTTGTCTTCATTCATCGACGATGCATTTCGCATTCCTCTATCGACAATTCAAAGAGTCCTCATCGACGTCTCTCGCGATAGCCCTTTGACGAAGTGACGCCAATATCCGCGTTTCTTGGCTTGGGAGAGGCTCTTAAATTTACGCTCAAGAGCAATGTACCGCTCGTAGTTATCTCGCGAACCGCGCTTCCGATATGCTTTAAACGCGACGGATTTTTCACGGTAGACTTCAGTACATTCGTCATCCCACCACAGAGTGGGCGAACGTCGGCGAATTGTTGATCCTGGTACCGGTCTGCGCTGTGCGTCGATCGCACATTTGAGGATTAACCCGGATAAAAACCGATACTCTTCCAACGGAGGAAGGACTTCGACCGATTGCTTGCCATCGATGATCGCTTCAGTGAATTTACCCCAGTCTATGCATTTCGTGAGGTCGTACGCAATGTCGATCGAGCGAGATTGACACGAACCATTGATGATTGAAATTTTGATAGGCAGGTGTTCACTACAATGGGCATTAAAGCTTTTAACACGTAACTAAACACGCATCGTCGCCAAACAAACTCCCAGCATTCCCGAACGGAAACAACGTAAACATCAACAGTCATCGTATCGGTTGTTACAAACGGATTTTGAAGCGTTCCACACTCACAAATTGCTTGCGAAACCATTGCTTGTTTACCGATTTTTTCCGTAAAAATTGACATATGGGCATCGTCAATAGTTTGACCAACACGGACCGTGAAGAACTGGTCACCCGGAAACGTCTTAGAATCAGATTTCACGTAGGATTCATCATCCATACTTACGCATGCCGATTTTCCTTGGTTTGACGGATGCTGCTTGTTTTTCACTTTGCTTTGGCTTCTTCTGCTTCTTGAAAGTCCCTAGTCGATTTCGATTCTTTACTCGGTCGACGTTACTCTTCGAAGTTCCCAGCTTTTTGGCCAGATCTCGAATGGAAGGTTCCCCTTTTTACAGGGGAAAGCTTGCGTGATTTTCCGGTCCAGGTTTTGGTCCGCAGGGCCCGGTTTACGTCCTGATTTTGTACTTGTGCTGAAAAAGAGACTCCTCACCATACTTCCGATTCGCGTTACCAACAGCTCCAATGCTCACACCTTCCATTTTTGCCAACTGACTCATCGATTTCCGTGAACGGTCTGAGTCACAGAATTATAAATTGAGTTGTAAACAACGGTACACAGTAATGATCTGCTGTTTAAACGTCATCTGGAAGCAACAGTGGCGTATCAAATTCGTGCTTAGACTTTCTGAGATACCCTATATTTTCATAGTTATTCGTTAACAAAAAGTAACTTAACCTTCATCGACCGCTCTGCACAGAACCCGTTAGCAAAGATTCCAATTTCGAAAGAGAATCACAGAAATCTTCCGACTATTAATGAGTGAAGCTAAATTGAACTTGTTAGTGAGCTTCTAAAGAGATTTTCAAAAACGTACTTAACTTGTTTGGTATGTGTTTTTCGTGAGAGAGTAGAATGGTTCTCCTGACGACCATAAATTACAGTTTGTTATTGCCGTATCAACACAAATTACACAGAGAACCAACAGCTGATTCTTTTGACTACCATCCTCAATGTACAAAAACTGCCGATCACAAACTGGCAATACCGGCTGCTGATACTTGAAAATCGATTTAGAGCGATTTACACCATCAGTACGAATGCTGTTGGGGCCACTCACAAAGTGTGATAGTGGTTTACTTTATAGGGAAAACAATTCTTAAACTACGCTCACTGGCCGCTTTAAACCTAATTTCCTAGCTCACACGATCACAACAGAGCATCGACTCACCCGTTCACGGTAGTTGCTCGAAGACGGCTTCTTTGGGAAACATGAATTACAAGTGAATGTGTCAAATATGTGTCAGAACTTCACAACTTCATCGTTTCACACAAGGTACCATCATGTTATGTAATATCACGAGATTTAGGGATGATTTGATGTACAATAAATGAGAGTTTTCCTACATACAATGTCTTCGGTTGTTCTCTAATCAATTCAGCAAATTTACTGAAGGTTTTTAGTATAAGTTTGATACTCAAACGCTGACAGGTAATCAGTCCATAAATGATGGCAGTTTGCTCATACAGTCTTTTCGATATTGTGTCTTTGGTTGGAATCTGATAAATGGAACTATTGTTTCGATTTTTCGTGTATTTATCTTAACTTCACCGATGTGTGTTTTTCAAAAGAGAACTAAAATCATATTTTAAACCGATAAAATCTCCTGGGGAATTTATTTCATCAATTTTACGACAAAGCTACAGTACAAACTATGTTTTCCGAACCTGCATCAGTCTTCAAAATCAACACCCTTCCAGCAATGAACCGCTACTACTATGGCCATCAAACCTGCTGCGTTTACCGTAACAATACAACAATACGCATTTATAGCAGCTGCATGTACTTTGTTAGAATTCATCAAAACCCGAAAGAGGCAAGTAGAACACAACAATAATAGTGCAGGAACAGAACAAAGCACACAAAAACAAAGTAGGAAACCAGTATAAGTAAGCGAAACAAACTGCCAATAAGTAAGAATAGAGGAAAATCATCAGATCACTCATCCTTAGAACAATGCATTCAAAAGAAATCAAAACCTAGACGAAGTCAAACTCAGTCATATATCCACGCGTTCAGTACAGCATGTTTAAAGATTTCCTTGTCAGCTAAGGCAAACCAACCATTCATAACCAACCGTATGCTAATGATACTACTTGCACGCACACACGCACACAATCTCACCTTGATTGATAACGGCAAAAAGCTGTTGATGGAATTGTTAAGCTCATGTAACCATGCTACCTCTTTGGGTAGGAATCATTCAATATTTGAATCTCCTCCGAAGAGGTAGCATCGTTACATTCGCATTTTTTCATCCAAAACAAAAACTCACTCTCCAACCAACATACAAAACCGATAACCAACACATAGATTATGCATATTTGTACTTGTAAAACCAACATTCTTGTATACAAACCTACACCCTCACAGTCAACATTTGATAATCGTACTGAATAGGACAAAGTCGTTTCTCGCCTAGCTAGGCCTAGACGTGAACTGCAACATATTCCAGAACTGTATTGTTTGAATACTGTTCTTGTTTTTGTAAGAAGAAGAAGAAAACAACCAAGGCCGGGAAGTAATGCTACAAAGTCATACACAACTAATAGATAAATACATGTAAACCAACTCTCCCGCTCTCGTGGCCGTTGGATTAAATCAAACAAAGCAAACTCTAAGACCACATTTACAGTTAGTCCAAATTCGATCGCTTCATTCGTTTCATTCGTTCGTTTGTGCGTTCTCGTTTGAATCACCACCACCACCCCCCGTCTGATATGTGTTAGTTTAATTGTGTCGCACGTAATAGTATTTCTTCTTTTCACGCACTCTCTCTCTCTCACCCACATATACACTCACTCCCACGTGAAACAAAATCGCAGCGTGATGAATATTCGAGTACGAAGTAAAACCCATTGTAAATTATCGCTGAGAACAAACTGTGTAAACAATAGCCCTCTAGCTCTTAAGTTTCTCCGATGGATGAAAATATCGCGATTGCATTCTACACACTGCGAAAGAATACTAACCAAAATCATGATGCTAAATCGCAAGTAAGCAAAAAAAAAAATGTGAAAATGAAACATAACAAATGGACTGTATTACTAGTAGAGGTAAACTATATAAACAAGTAAATATTTGTAGATAAAAAAGAAAAGAAAAACGAAAAACAAAAAATGCGAGTCAAAAACAGAAACTTCCACGAGCGCCTCAGCTTACGAAGAACGTAACAGGAGGCTGCCGATTTTGTTTTTACATTCAGATAATGTACTTTAGATTTATCAGGTTTTCTTTCCATCGACCTTCCTTGCGCTCCACACACCCCCCAGCCCGTATATTTCTCATGGAAAGCAAAATACTCAGCGAAAATCAAATTTTTGGCAACAAACAGGTGTGTTCTCCATTTTATTTTCCTCGGTAACTTCAAATCCTTCAATAAACGGTTACAAGAGAATCCCCGAACCGATGATAGCAAACCACAGGAAGAAAAGGAAAAATATGTATAGGAAAATTGTTGTGTAGAGAGATCACGAGCTAAAACCACCCACAATAGCATAAATGATAAAATTACTCACACTCACACACAAACACAAGTACACATGCTCACGCCAACACCAACACACACACACAACTATACAGAAAATTCTGCTAAAAAGTAAAAAAAACGCGCACAACTAGCACCTACTAGTGTGTTGGTGCGCGTTGAACGAAAGAGAGACATTATTTGTTTAGCAATTGATGCAAGAAAGTGAAATGAAGAACAAGAAAAAAAAACCTATATTGTAAGTGAAACAAAAGTATGTATAGAGAAAAATATATGTCGGATGAAAACAGTAAAAAATCGTTGAAAAAAAGCTTTTGGTTTTCGGTGGATTTTGACGGCATTCATCCGAAATTCCTTGCTCTCGGTTCTGCGACTTTCTCGAACCAACATAAAATAATAGCAGTCGCTCACAATCTTGGAACACGATAAGGATACAACATTAAGTAAGTAAATGAACAACACTGGATCCCCAATGCGGGGTAGGTCAAGGCACGACAAGCGTGTTAAGGTGGCGGATTCGTCCATGCCTTGACCTACCCCCCATTGGGGATGTAAGGCAAAAGGAATACGTCCTTGGTTCCAGTACCGCTATATCCATGCCCTTCGTTCAATTTTCAACCTGCCGTACACTGACAGAACTATCAACACTTTCTTTTCATATCGTTCATTCTAGCAATCATTACTGCCCACTCTTGTGGCCTTATGGTGATGAGCGAACAGCTCCTTCTACATCATAATCGTTACTTCACGTACGGAGAATACAAACATAACAATTACAGTATGTTAACACTGGATGTCCATTCAGAATAAATTTCGAATTTGAATTGAGTTTCATCGACCATGGAAGCTGACTATGGTTCGAAACGGGTATTTTGATCAATATATAACGTATGCATTATAAAAAATGGACCACCTTCGATGAATCCACCTACGCTGCGCCAATCCCAGAAACTGTATTGTGTACATAAAAAAAAGGCAGCGTTATCAGTTGATTTGCAGCAGCCAAACAGTCAAGGAACTACGCTCTATGGTTTGTTCGTACTGATGAAGTTGTAATTCGCGATGCACGCCGTGTCCACCTGATATATGCGATCCGTCCTTTTAAATATTCTCTCCATTCTGGAGAGAGGTGAGAGCGTCGAACGGAAGTTTGCGGCCGCCCGACAGTGTTGCGTGACCGTAAAGAACAGAAAAAAACAAGAGGGCAAGGTGGCTGCTTTTTCCTGCGCTTTGGACCGATAGGTTGGTGTAAAGGCTCGAAGCAGTGATAACGGAAGCGATAGCCCAATCTGACTAAACCTGCTTGTCGGATAGAAAACTGATTAGATCCAAGTTGCCGTTTCCGTTCCGTTTCCGTCCACTTTGCGTTTGGGCCTTAACCGGTTAACCGGTGAAGAAGTACCTGGTGGTCAAGACAGACGATGAGATCGGCTAGGTCTGAGCAGAAGACAATCCTAAAGGACCGACTGAAAGTGCTGGGGAAAAACTGACGACTGAGGTAAGCATTGGCGTCAAATGTATCTCCCACATTGCGTTCTCGAAAAAGGTTCTTCTGTGGCAGACGATCAGCGAGAAGGGAATATCCAAGTCGCTCTCCAAGTCCTTTTGGGGCATGCAGCCTGCCGGAAGCTGCCGCCATCATCCATCACGCGAAGGAGCATATCGGTTTTTAGTCGGACCTGACCTTGGCCCATTATATCAAGGGATCACTAGAGTAGATAGACTGGCTGAAGATAAATGCTGTACCCAAGGCCGTAAACGTTTCCTTATCGGAACGAATGACCCCTTGGGTTAAAGTCCCGTAAAAAACAATAGAGAAGGAGAAGAAGACAACGTTTCCAACGTCCCCTAACTACGACTGAAAGAAAATTGTTGAGTGAATCTCAAACGTATGATCTACTCTAATCTACTCCAAACTCTAGTACGTATCCACAATCATTCCACTAACGAAAGGATTTTCTACAAAGCATATTTCTTTTGGCATGCCCTTATCCTGAAAAGAGTAGTTTTTGCAAATTCCACCCTACCAAAATCTAGAGCAAAGGTAAAATTCCAAATCCCAAAATCCAGCTCTCACGACTTTGGACGAAAGTGAAGAGCGATGCAACTGTCAGTTGATAGAGACCACTTTAAAGGTCGAGTCGACCTTCCGCCACTTTGCTCGGCAAGTCTATTTGGCTATTACAGTTGTCGAGATCGATGAAATTTTGTCGAGTTGATCGACTCAATCAATAAGAGTTTGTTTTGGTACGCGTTTTTCATAGGTTCGTGGATATTGGCTGAGGAAAGTAAGAAACACACTAAACCTCATTAAAATTTAGGTGGACGTCGTCAGAGGCTTTTATGGTGTGGAGCCAGCATAGCTAATGTAAGGCAGAAGTTGTAGTAAACTGGCCAAGAGTTCGATTCATGAGGACCACCAATGCGGCTTGGGTCGGGTCTGCAGCACTTTTAAATGCATTGTTTTAGTACATTTACTCTAGGGATTTGAAAATTCGAGTTCAGTGGTTTAAAATTAGCTCTTGAAGTACAGAAATAAACTACCATAAATTTAGGGCACATCCCAGGAAGTTCATAAACAGACATCCCAGAGTTTTAGGAAGATACTTCTTAAAGTTTAGAAAGAGAATTCATCGAAAAAAACTGCTCCGAAGGTCAGGCAGACACTTCTCAGTAGTATAAAGAGCACCTCTCCGTAGTTCAAGCAGGAATATTCCTAAAAAATCAAAACCAAAATCTCAGAAGTTCAAGTTTCTACTTCGCAGAAGTTCAGGAGAGAACTTCCTCGAAAATCAGGAGAAGACGACTCAGAGCTTCTGGAAGAAGTTTAGGGAAAAGGACTTCCCAGAAGTTTAGGAAAAAACTGCTCCGAATTTTTGGAAGAAACTAACACTACTAATAATTTCTCAAAAATTCAGCAACAAACATCCACAAAGCTCAGGACGATTCGTCTTAGAAGTTCAGGAGAGGACTTTCGGACGAAGCTTCCCAAAAGTTTAGTTGGAACTTCCCAGAAGTGCTAGAGAGTTTAGCAGAGAAAATTTCAAAATTTCAGAATTAGAATTTCTTGAATTTCGGGAGGAATCCTCTCAAATGAACAGAAAAAAAAAACTTTCCAGAAGCATTAGAGATATTTAAGAAGTTTGAGCAAGAATTTTTCAGAAGTTCAGGAACAAACTTCCCCGAAGTTAAGGAGAAAACTCCCCAAAGTTCAGACGAGGACTTCTCAAGTGCACAGGCAAACACTTCCAATAAATTTAAGGGTATTTTCCTAGAGATTCTGGAGTGGAATTTCTCAAAGTTTCATTACAATTTTCCTCGGAGTTCAAATGGGACTTGTCAGAAGCTTTGAAAGAATAAACTCAGAAAAAACCTACCAGAGAGGGGAAAACCTTTTCATACAAACAGGAACAAGCTTCTCCAAAGTTTACAAGTAAATTTCCCTTAAGTTCAGAAGAGGACTTCTCAAAAGTCCAAAATATTCAAGAAGATTTTCCGATAAAATCTGGAGACTTTACCAAAACTTCGAACAAATTTTCCTCACAGTTTAGGATGGGAATTATTAGAAGTTCAGACAGTACCAAAGTTCCGAGAAAAACTTAACAAATGTTTCTGGAAGGTTAGCTTGGGTTGTTAGATGTGAATTTCCAAGAAAATCAGGAGTGACTGCCAAGAAGTTCATGAGGAAACTTTCTAGAATTTCAGCAAAGAGCTTTTCAGAAGATCAAGAAAAAGCTTCCTTGAAATTGAAGAGACGAACCGATGATGCAGTCTACAGAAGAATCATTCATATTACTAATGATATTTATTGCTCATGACACCAAAAATATGCTAAACACCATCTTCATAATCGTTCGCATCGTACTATGAGCTAGGACACAAACACAAATTACATTTCCTTGGTTATCATCTCACTTCGTTTGAGAGATTTTATCAGTGCAAAAAATTTCCTGTAGTTTATCAGAAAAGTGTAAAAAAAATCAAGAAGTTTATCAATATACCAAAGAAGGTTTCGAGACGTTCAAAGAATCCTCAAACAATTCGAATAAATCCCTGATTCTGAAAAATGTCCCTTTTAGGCTTTTAGAAGCTAAGGAAAAAATTTGAATGATTTACCAGAAGGTCAGAGAACTTCGAGATAAAATCGTTGAAGCAACCCTAGAATGTTGAAAGCTTAAAAAATATTAATCGGCTTAATCGGCACTTGTCCGCATACTAAATAATACCTTCCTCGGACAATTGAAGTATTGAAGTAAGTGAAGCAACTTTGGAACAACATTGCAAAAACATAAGTGTAATTCACAAAACAAGAGTGAAAAACATCAATACTTTTCTTCGACTGTCAAAAATGACAGCTAAATTGATGAAAGTCCTGAACTACGCTGTAAAATTTCATTGAAATTTTGAAGAATTTCAACACTACAGTTAGCAGCCGAGTTCGGTTGCTGACTCGATCAGATTCCGTCGGCTTCTGTAATGCGTACTCTTTCTCGACTCGCCCAAGTTAATTTTGTTTGAAATACTGAAGTGACATACGGAGGAACATCTAGGTATGGCTTGTCACGTGACCCTCGTTTGTTCCTCATTACTAATTGCCGAAAACGCCCCAGCAATAGGACCCCTCTGGCTGGACATAAGTGCACCGGAATAATCTTTCTCAGTAAAACTATCATACGCTTGACATTTAAGATGAAGATTTGTAACATCCGTGTCAGTCTTCATCAATTTCGCTCTATCGACTTCTTCTCTTTAGAAATAGCATGACGAGAAGCAGGTTTGACTAAAAACTTAGAAAAAATGTAGTTGAATCTACTTAATGTCACCTTGCTACTACACCTTAATGAAGTCGATGAAAAGAAATCGTCTGAAGTCTTTATTCTAGCTTTGTGTTGAACTAATTTATGAGCTTTTACCGTAGAAAACACAAGACAACCTAATCTAATAACTTCAGTAGCTGGAAAACAACCCGTAAATGTTTTGAACCTTATAGAAAGATATTAATATCTTATAGGAATCTCCCAATTGATATTTAAATAATATTACAAACTCATTCTTGAATCCTCTCATATGACCGTACATTCACCGAAGCTAATTGTATAAAGAAAGCTTGAAAGCTTTTGTTTTCTTTCCGCTTCGTTCATCAATTCGTCGCCGGTTCTCGAGAGCAAACGCATGAATTACTTACCGGCAAACTAACACACACACACAATCAAGTTGGAAGCGATCGCTCCGCTGAGCATAAGTTAAACTTTCGGTTAGTTTTTGTTTTTTTTCCATGCACCCTAAACTTTGTTTATACCCGGTTTACATTTTTTCTGAGTACCCGCGAGAGGAAAATCTGCTCACATCATAGTAACGCATATCATTTGTTAATAGTATTTTTGAACTCGCACAGAGAACAGACATCCAGGCTCGAACATTTTTTTCCCAATTTACTGTGTAAATTTTTAAAAGCAAACCGTTAGAAAATCAGCGCTGCCTAGTCTAGGTTTCACCAAACTCAACTTGACAGACTATCAAATCTCAAGCGCGCCATCAACATACGAATAAGCAAAACTAACGGAAACAAACTGTAATTTTAAAATGGCAGTTACAGAAATTTATGCACGGAGGGTACTCTGGCTTGGATGTCTGTTCTCTTTTCTTCAAAATTGTAAAATTTGGGTTTTAAATAATCGTTACTACTGAAATGGAGATATTTTTGGTTGTCTAGCTCCAATTTTCAATCTTTCAGCCTAAACAGCTAAATATATTGTAATCGAGCAATGGAAAAATATTTTTTCGTCAAAGTATTGTTGTTTACATATTCTGTTTCCATATAGATCTTAGTGGTCTTCTCACTATTCTAAAGGATTGGACAAATATGAAATATAATTTGGAACGACTATTCATTATGACTGAGCCAAACCGCCAATCCCGGAGACCTTATTTTCAACCAGTTTCACTGAATTTTTTACCCTGATGGTTCCAAATTAAGCAACAGAGTTAACTTTATTCGTTCTATAATACCGTACTGGGATAATGCCTTTAGTCAGCAAGTTGAAATCACTCAATCTAAAAGTGGCATGACACCCTGAGATATGGCGTAAATAATATAAAATAGGGGCTCGCCACAATAGATAAAAAAAACTGATCGCAGTGAAAAATGTACCCAACCGGAAAAAATAGAAGTTCAAAATGTAAGTTAATACAACCGAGTGTAAAGGACTATTTACGATGGCTCCGGAAGTGAACTGGTTCAATTTGTTGTAGACAGGGGCAAGGATCTGAAGGGTTATTGGTTGATTGAAGCAAGGTGGCTCATTAGTCCAATTCCGTTGATCAACTTTGACGTGACAAGGACTGGACTAACCTTTGCCGGAGGTGCCGATTTTCTGCAGTTTACTCGTTCCCATAGCTGGTGCACGTCAAAGTATTTACGATTCCAAAGAGCAATTGTAACCAAAATAATATTTACTTCAGTAGTTATTGGTGAGACCATTCCAACTATAGGTCATATGTTGCGGTTCATTTCTTTTTACAACTACTTAGTTGATAATTAGCCAGTTTTTCTCTCTTGGTTCCGGCCTATGTGTGGATGGGTTCGATATGTAGGGATCAGGTTGTTCTCTTGGCGTGACGAACCAGCCTCAGGCTGAAAGTCACGTAAATACGAAACAACAACATCAATTTCTCTGTCTGCCAAAATCATAGATAATTATTAAAAATCTAAACGTTTCGTTTGGGTGGATCATACTTCTAAGCTACTTTAAGGCGTCGAATAGTGTTGGAAATAATAGCGGGACGGTAATGTGCTGTAAACGGTGCTTGTAATGGGTGGTTTATTAGCCGCATCTTTTTTATTTGTCAATAATGCAACCGTTAATGCAATGTCATTGTGTGTATGTTTTGACATACGCTTTGCTGCCACAAAAGCGAAAACAGATTCGAAAGAACAACAAGTGCTTGAAAAATTTTTGCACAAAAGTGTGGAAAATCCGTCTAAGTCGCATCATGACATAGCAAAATCACTCGGAGTTCCTTTTTCAATAGTAAGTAGCATTTTGAAACGCTTCTGGGATCGGTTGTCTCTCGATCCAGGGCTGGTAGAGGGTCACTTTACAGTGACTTGGTCACTTTTTTCAAGGCACTCACTAAAAAGTCACTATTGTCATCAAAAAGCCACTAACAGTGGCGAAATAAAAAACAGATTTACTTTGGCATCACTTCAAAATGTTTCAACACTATCTGACAAATTTCGGCCTTGAATGAGTTATTTAAAATTAACGTGCAAATGTTGACAAAAAATAGTGCGAGAAAGTCTGACATTTATGTTTGCCACATTTTATGTCGTGTGCCATCAACTCGCCGGCACCCGAATTCGTTACAATATGTCAAAATTTTTTTAGGTAGCAAAAACGTTGAAACAGTTTGACAGTCACGTTGAATTTGAAATTTTGTATTGAAATTATTTTGTAATGGAAGTCAATTTTAACATGCAAATTACATGATTTGTGTGCACGCTAAGTGAGTTTTAGTGATTTCGCTGATTTTACAATCGACAAATGCGAAAAGGCGGATGCAAATCGTGAAATATCGTCGATGTCGTCGCTACTTAGCTCTAGTTCACAAGTTTAAAGTGTTTCAGGTAAATATTCATGCCAATCCTGTAGTCGATCGGAAACCAGGATTTGGCGGCAAGTGGAACGACAACTGCAAATCCCAGCGATAGCACTGCATCGGCTGATTAAGCAAAATCCGAAACTTTCCATCCGATATGTGGCTAAAAAGGTTAAAACATCGTATTTTTTCGTTCAAAAAGCGAAGAAATTGGCAGGATATAGGCATTGGCGGAACTGGGCAATTAGTCTGGAGGGGGCCTGCCCGAAGAATTTTTTTTCGTATATAGGAATATTGAAAAGAGCGATGAAAGTAGCGTAATTGTTTAGGGCATGTCATTTTTATTGAAGAATCAGAACAGGTTGAATCCAATATTTAGATCTATGCTGTGCCTCAGTGAGTCGAGATGACTGAAGAGAATCGAGCAAAATTTTGATTGGTTTGCATTGCGCGTTTTAAATATATTCAATATTGTGTCGGTTGATACTGATTCAGTTCGAAAGAAACATCCATGGGTAATTTGAGGTTAAACTTAAGAATTGGATCGACTTTGATAGTATTCAGGGCATTGAAATTCCATGGACATTTTTCGAATTTTTTGAAGATATGGAAAAAGCATATAAACAACTGCAGTATAGGCTAAATTAACAAATGCATCTACCGTTTCGAACTGTATTGAATTTATAAATTATCATGCACAGTCTGAAAAATGGCATCATACTGGCCATGTTATAAGGTTTGGCAAATATTTAGTTTTTAAATAATATAAAATTGAAAAGTTATGCAACAATGAATTGTTTAGAAAAATTATTCATTCTTATGAAATTTTTGTGTTTTGTAAAAGAAAATAAATGTTTTTAAAATTTTCTAATATGTTGGATCACTGAAAACTGTGTTTTAAAATTTATAAACTTAAGACAGTTTAAAAATCAGGTTACTTCTGAGCTGCTTTAAAAATTTCTGCTCAATTCATCTTTTGAGTTGTGACATAGAAAATGTCAAATATGTCAATTTTGTATGTAAAACTTTAAATGTGTTTAATATTTTCGCCATCAATAACCCAAAATAGCCAACACAAATAACGCCAAAACAGAAGCTTTTGATTGAAAATCAAATCCTTTAAAGAAACTTTAATAATAAATTTTCAACTGTTGTAAGAAATGTGAAGGGAATTTTGATAAAATTCCAAGGAAATATTGAAAAGCATTTTTAAATTATAATCTGAACTCTGTCTCTACTAAGTGAATGCAGATGAGAATACACTGAGAACACACAAGCTGTTACAATTCTTAGAAAATTAAAAAAAAAAAATCCGACGGGTCCAGCATTGCGATACTACTTAATTAAAATATTTTTTTTAATATTTGTAGAAAAGAATAGATCAATAATAGTTTTAACAGGTTAACAATATTTTCAATAAAAGTTAGCCTCATGTGAGGCAAGATTTCCCCTATATTAATGAATAACATTTTACAAAAAAGTCGAAGAAATGACTAAATTTAAAAACATTGATAAGCTTTTTTATAACCAAATTCAGGAAATTTAAATACATGAAATATCATGAACAATGATGTTTAATGTTCATTGGTAGCGTGGTGAGTATAGTATGTACTGAGTTTTTTTTTCTTGTGTGGAGCTGCATGACAGCTTGTTGCAAGGCTGAACCCTTGCGCAACATTCCATATTACTAGGACGAATACTATAGTTACACTAGCATATGTCAACCGCGTGAGCACCATTTAAAGTTTTAGATATTTTGTCTTCGTATTTTATAAAAGATATAGAATTTCCCATGTTATAGTACTCATCCCTGCAATATTGCACCCAACAACTTTGAATCAATTTCTAATTAAAGATGTCTAAGTAGGCTATTATATAATTATTTAGAACACTTGGAAACGCCGTTCAGAATACTGTCTATGTTGACAGTGCTGAAGTTTTCTCCAGCAATAACTCTTAAATTACTATATGCATTTCATCAATACTGTGCTGTGAATAGTTCAATTATTACAATTACCTTTTGGGGATGACACACAGGCCCATAATGCAGTCTATGATAACTGAAATTTACCTGATGGTATGTTAACCTTACTTCTAAAACTACATTTTTGAAAATATTATCGTTAATGAATGAACTCCTATCTCCATATTTTACTTATTTACATTCGTTAGTTTCGAAATTTCTAATCAATCTGGGGTATATATACTTTACTTAAATTTTCGTACAAGAAAAAATAATATTGTGAATTTAAAATGCGCTTTTAAACAAAATTAATTATTGTAAAACCTTCTTGAAAAATAAAATTAAAATACGTACACAGACAAGTGTTTCAAATAATATGTTTCAACTTAACAGGGTCAGAATTTTACACGTACCTATTATTTTAGTTTGCTTGACGGTTTAATATTAATAGAATTGAAACTAAGAGGGGAATATTTTTTCAAATACCTACTAAGTGAACAACAAAAACTAAATGGAATTGATAAATCAACTTTTTACAAAAAACACCGCGATATACTAGTTTTGTGCACATGCCTATGCATTTCTAAAGCTTGTAGTACACTGTTTGTCCAATAGCCAAATATTTGGCATAGGCAGCTAGACAGCTGACAGATATCATAGATGTTTGTCAGATGCCTATCTGCCTATGACAAATATTTGGCTATTGGACAAACAGTGTACTACAAGCTTAAGTGGGCCCTCTACGTTCTAATTTCGATTTTGATCTGGTAAACTCTTGTACCCCGAACGATATCTAGGTTCATAGGCGTAGCCAGGGAGAGGGCAGGTGGGGGCGACTGCCTCCCTGACTATGCAATCAATTTTAACCTTTGTGAAATGGATTCGGAAACGCAATCATCTCCCGAAAAAAAATGTCATTCCGGAAAATGGCCTCTGGGAAATTACCTCTTGGAAATTATCTCAGGAAAATAGCCTCTAGAAAATGGACTTTGAGAAATAGCATCTGAAAAAGACGGGAAAGCAATAATTTACCGAAAAAAAAACTAGGAAAAAGATTACCTCACGAAAATGGCGTCTTTTGAATGGGCTCTAGGAAGGGACATGGCCTTTTCCACGGAATAGTTTAAAACTAAATACCGATAGGCAATATTTT
Source organism: Aedes japonicus (assembly GCA_034211315.2). NCBI lineage: Eukaryota > Metazoa > Arthropoda > Insecta > Diptera > Culicidae > Aedes > Aedes japonicus. The sequence continues at coordinate 60,097 of JASCZW010006860.1, read as the reverse complement.
GGAATTTGGATAATGTCTATAGATCGAGAATCGATCATCAACACAATTTTGAAATCCAAGATGACGGCTTCTGATTGCCATACCCCCCTATTTTAATTCTGGCTATGGTTTACATAATATCTAGTTATGATTTGCGGCGGTTGAGTATATTTATCATCCTGAATCAATAAATTATTGAGTCATAAACTGAATTTAACCATTTATGGGCTGGATTATATCCGCTTATCATGTCGTTCGTTAGTAAACACCACGAAAAAAAATTAACAAAAACTAGCTTTTAACAGACGCAACAAACTCTCGAGCAATGTGGATTTAATGTTGATATATAAGAATTTTCATGGATCTAATTGTCGCAGGCCTATGACAAGGGCTACTTTTTCACGTAGACAACATCTCAGCAAGCTCAGCTGTCAAAATAATGTCAACATTGTAAGTTGTGTTTGTTATAGCTCGTTTACGTTTTGTCTGTTGTTGCTCGTTTTCGTTGTGCACGTCATACAAAGCAGAAAGATCGCTTTCTGTGGTGTTTTACATCAAAACAAACAACCAAAACAAATTATTATACTTCTATTTGACAGCTGACAGCGGGCCCAAATCAATTTGGGCCCAGGACATCCTGTCTACTGTCAATCACAGCTATTGATATAGGCTTGTCAATGGCCTGAATTGTCGTTAACTATGGTTTATATTGATATACCAACTTTATATCCTAAAAGGTACAGTGGAGTAAGTGAAAAGTGTGGGGAAGCGGGTATACACACGTTACTCCTACAGAAATAGTTACTCGTTCAAACTATTTCTGAAAGGTCGGTATCGTGATCGAAAGAATTTTTTTTTCCATCCCAAACTCCGTTAAATTCCGTTTACTGAAACAGAAAACTAAAGAATCGAAAAGAAATTTCTGCAGCAGTATCCACCTGAAAAAAAGTATAAATAAAATTGGAATTCGTAAGGTTTCCACTCAAACTAAAGGGAGCTGTCAATCTTACTTTCGGAAAAAATGTTCCGCTTGATTATTCCGTAAGTGAACGTGACAGTTCGTTCCATGCAGATTAATTGTCAAAATTCCGTACCCTCTCTATTTTTTGAGTCGATACTGGCCTGAAGGCAGCAAAGTGAAAAAAAAACTTAAACTGAGTGGCAAAAAAATCGTACAATTCCGTAGAGATTATGAACAGTGTTTTATTTTAAATTAAAAATATATTCCGGAAAAATCCTGGGGGGGGGGCCTACAGAATTCTGGAGGGGGCCTGGCCCCCTAGGCACCCCCAGTAGTTACGCCAATGGATATAGGTCGTTCAAGGTAATTAAAAACCCAAACAGGAACGAGAATTAATGAAATAAGTTCGAAAACAAGAGTGCGTAAACTGAGCGACAAATTGCTGACAAAATTTGACTGCCGGATTATGGATGATGAAACAAACGTCAATGCAGACTTTAGGTAGCTTCCTGGTCTTGAGTTTTATACCACATAACAACGTGGCAAGGTTGGCGATCATTTCATGAACAAAATTGTGTCGAAGTTCTCTAAAAATATCATGGTTTGGCAGGCTGTTTGAAGTTGTGGTTTGAAGAGCAAAATCTTCATAACTACACGTACTATTAACCAACAAGTTTACTTCAACGAGTTTCTGCAAAAACGGTTTCTGCCATTCATCCAAAAGCATGCGATTTCTGTGTTATTTTGGCCTGATTTGGTGTCTTACCATTAAGGTAAAGTGGTTCAGGAGTGGTATGCAGGAAACAACGTCAACATTGTACCAAAGACTGTAATGCTCCGAACATCACAGAACTTCGTCCAATTGAAAGATATTGGGCCATTGTGAAGCGAAACCTTGGAAAATCGAAAGGAGAGGCAAATAATGAAACATTTTGCTAAGAAGTGGGAAAATGCTTATATATTGTCCTTAAAATTAAAAACAAAATGTTTCGGTTAAAAATGTGTTTTTGGAGGTTAGTTCTTATAAAACGCTCTCTATCTCCAAGTGGATGAAAAATACAATTTATACGTCTTCAGCAAACTTATGCATATTGACTTTTTCTACAATTTTGCTGAAAATATCTACTCTCTATCTCCAAATCCTAAAAATTTTGACATCCCCTAATCTCGGTCTGTTGTATGAAAGATTGCACAAATTTTCTGTTGTATGAAAGAGCGCACAATTTTTTTTTTGAATAGTCAAGAATAAAATCGAAATGGTTTTAGACTCGGGAAGTACCAGGACATCGGTCCCAAGAATAATGAATCACCCCTTAAAACAGGCAATCAAAACTAAGATTTCAGTTCAATTTTGCTAAATCTACTATGTTGCCGTGAGCGGAAAACTATTGACCGGAAGGATCACAGTAAAATTCGTAGAGAACTTACAATCGACAACTGCATTGAAAAGTATTCAAAACAACTAGAGCAAACCCAGAAGTCTCGGATGGCGACATTGTCATAAAATACAATTCCATCAAAAGCACAGTCCGGAGAATCCGTTTACGCAAATGCTGTTGTTTTCATCATGCCAGCAAGTAGCCATACAGGACACTGAAACAAAAACGAAAGCCAAAACACCTACTTGGATGTAATATATGTTGAGAGGTTTTCATGAGCTACCCAGAATGCATAGTGTTGGACGATGAAACGTAGGTAAAGATGGACTTTGGGCAGTGTCTCGGTTTGAGAAGGTTTACCCAGCACATATATATTCATTTTGCTGCAAAGTTCGCTTCTGATTTGGCAAGCGATTTAGAGCTGTGGTGAACACATGACAAATGAGTCTATGATCTCGTAGATCTACAAGGAAGAATGCGTAATAACAAATTCTACCATTCATCAAAGCATGCAAAGGCCCTGTAAAGTTTTGACCAGATTTCGCTAGCTGCTTCCACTTCAGTCGAGAGATACTTCAGTGGTACCGTTACAACAAAGTGGATTTTTTCGAATAGGACCTCAACCCACCCGATTGCACTCAATTTTGCCCAATCGAGAAATATTGGTGGCCACAGACTCGGGAAAATTGGGAAATTGAGGAAGAAATCAGGGATCTGCCCTGCCTTTGAACACATCAACTTCGTTAGCTGCGGTTTGCACGTTGTAAACAATTCTTTCAAGAAAGGGCTAAGACAAACAGATTGGCGTACCGTTTAGATCTGACTAAACGGCTGTGATAGGTCAGGTTAAGCACATGACGTACTTTTGATTTTATTATACTTGACTGAAACTCCCTTGGTGATCCTTATGACTGCAGCATCGCCATTGTGTGCATTACTGTAAATTTCAGAAACCTATTGTATCAGTCACCTTAAAGTCAAACGACTTTCGTAGACGATAAGAAGCAGGTACCAAAGCTGAATTTTGTCAGCAAGTCTGCAGCAATGGTCGAGTTGTTTCTCAGGGAACACCAGACCTAATCACCTATAGCTCCGTTTTTTTTCGCCGATTTGGCGGAACTACTTGCAGGGTGTCTCACAATAGGTGTACTAATACAAAATGGGATTACAGCAAAATAAATCAACCAAATCATAGCATTTATTTTTCATTTGAAAGATAACTGTTATAGAAATAAACCATATTAATTCAATTCGAATCTCTCGCCCTTTTCCTTGTTAATATTGCGCTAACGCTTTCTAAACCCAGCGCAGCTGGTTCGCACGATTTCCTGAGGAATTTGGTCCCAAATATCAATAAAATGATTCTTGAATCGATCTTAAGTAAGCCCTTTCGTAGGGCCTATATGTTGAAGCATATAACCCCAAACAAAGTTGTCAAGTGGGTTGAGATCCGGTGAAGATGCAGGCCATTCTTCGCTTGTGATGAAATCGGGCAACGCCTTGTCTTCTTTGCCTTGTGAGCTGGAGCCGAGTCCTGTTGGAAACAATATGGTGTATTCCCATATAGCGCTGAAGCATGAGGAAACAGATGGTTCTTCAAAACCTGCTTGATGTTATATTTAGTTTTCTTTAGGTTCTTTGAAAAGAAGAGGAAGTTTTCCATTTGGTGAAACGGCGATTTTCGATACATTCTGATAGCGTACTACAGCTAGTTTATCTCTTGGAATATTTACGAGACTTTTGCGTATGACACGATCATTTTGTTGATTATGACTGTCCTGAAGGAGGACCAACCAAAAGATTTCTGCTTCTTTGGACCCTGGCTTGCCTTTGACGCTCCGTCAACCCGTAAAACCGTTGTTCTAGTACGGTTTGCATTCCAGATCATGTCTGAGGAGCCTGTTCATTGGAGCAGGGGACATTTGAAACAATGCTTGTACGGCCGGATTGCGTCTTATTCGCTTCCTCACACATTCGATCTTTTTCTTCGTTCTGGCAGTTCGTCTTGCACTTCCTTTGTGTTGCATATAGACACTTCCCGTTTCCTTGAACCGTTTCAAGGTACGAAAAACAAAACGCTTACTCACTCCAAACTGCTTGAGGCTATTGAATATCTGACACGGTCTAAGGTTTTGCAAATGTAGCTGAAAAATATAAACAAACAGAATTGCTTATTAATCTTCAGCGATAAGCTTTCAAAAGAATACAGCTTTCAAAAGAATACAGAATCAATTCCGCTGTGAAAATTACCCTGCTGAAGTAAACCAAGACTGAAAAAAGGTGACACCTATTGTGAGACACACTGTAGAGCCGCTATGGCCCGAGCGTCTGACAGTCAAAGCAAAACCGACCATTGAAATTGACGGAGTGTAATCTTCTGCTAGCCCTTAATGTGAAATTCGGGTTTGCCCAAGGGGCAAGACAGCTCTTCATCTCGAGCAATTTCAGAGTTGCTTTTGAGGCACCTCGAGTAACTCACGTTACTAGTAGGCGAGATCACTTTCTTTTTTCCACATTATTTTTTCCACAATAACATTGGGATCGAGAACCGACCAGCTACTGTCAAAATTTGTATTCTGCCCTCTGTGCAAATTCTCAACTACCAAGTTTGATGCTGCGGTTGAAGATTCGCGTGAATTCTCTTTTTTTTTTCATTGAATCCGTTAAATACGATGAAAGAGTATTTCGGCGATCACTTTGAGAATCCAGACAGTTTTTGTTTTTCTGTGGAAAACAACAGAAACATCTAAAAACATTTAACCGCAATGATTCTGCGCGTATTTGGACACATTATGAATGGTCGGTGGACAACAAGACAGTAAACAACAACACGTGACAAAGCGGAAAAATACTCTAATTTAATCAGTTACTAGTTTAATCAGTTTCCGCGTGCCACAGTACTAACAGCACTAACAAACACAACTAAGCTGATATTGACTCTTCCTCCGGGGGCGGGGGCAAAGCACAAAAAACAAAAAAAAACGAGGAAAAACTACCGACCATCACAAATTTTTGGAAGGAATCGATTATATTCACTACATCTTACTCAAAACACGTGGATATTTTATGATTTCACTGTTCGTTTAGGTTGAATTACGAATATATTTTTGATGTTATTTTTCGCGAAGAGGACGCAGCAGAAACAAAACACATCAGTTTCCAAGCACGGCTTGCTGCGTTCAACATGAGTATTTCTCTTTTTCAGCCAAAATTGGCCTTGCTGAAATATCGGTGCAAAAAAAAAAGCCGAAGCCGAAGCCGGTGCAAAAAAAAAGCGAATTCATCTTATTAATACACATGATTTGTTACGCGTGAAATATCCCAAATAACTAGTGTAAACCACGTAGAACTTTAAAAATATGGCATTCAGTATGTATTGGTTTGTGAAAGCTACGTTTACAGTATTATATAGTATTATTAATAGAATTCGCGTTGGCTTTTTTTTGCACCGATATTTCAGCAAGTCCAATTTCTGGTGAAAAAGGCAAATACTGATGTTGGTGCGTAAACTTTGATGCCAGCTGTAGTTCAAACCACTTGATGGAAACAGTTCAAATTTTGTCCCCATTATGTTCCACAGTTTTAAGCTGTGGAGGAATTTTTCACAGAAATACGGATTTTTGAAATTGCTATGTCCGAAAATGACTTTTTCATATTTGTTACGATAGCTTCGAACTTGTAAATTTTATTATCATGAAATTTTGGTCATATAAGGTCTATACATTGATTATAGTGTTGTAAAATTTATTGATAATTGAAAAAGTTACAGTAGGTTGAACATGGCGTTATTTGGAAGCAAAATTTCGCACGGCTTATTTTTTGCTACTGAGAGTACGAAGAAACACTTAAGTGATTTTTACATATGATTTAGCTGCCGTTCAGCAATCAAAACATTATAATCGTGAAGATCGTGTAGATAATGTGTTCAGTTTAACCAGTCAAGTCATGAATCGAAAAATACGCGGAAGTGAACAACAATAAATTGATTAATAATGTCTCAATTGCTTTGAAATAAATCGGTCATTCCCGGTTGATTATCGCTGAAATAATGAGATTTGGTACATAGGCCGAATCAAGGAGCTAGGCTAAAATTACATCCCGATACCCTACCTTTATGCTTATTTTGACAGATACGCGTATTTCGTCTACAATGTGCAGACTTCTTCAGTGTCGTGTACTAATAACGCGACTGTCGAGTTATTAGTACACGACACTGAAGAAGTCTGCACATTGTAGACTAAATACGCGTATCTGTCAAGATAAGCATAAAGGTAGTTGGAATTAAATGGAAAATACTAATTTTTCTTCTCATTTCTAGTTAGGGGCTGTTCATAAACCACGTAGACAATTAAGGGGGAGGGGTTTTGAAAAGTCTACGTTTGTCTACGATGGGGAGGGGTATATACCAAAAGTCTACGTAGACCTTTTTTTCTCTCTACAATAAGAATACTCATGCACCCTCCACGCAGAGAAAATACCGTAATAACAAACATATTCCGGTAAATCCAAACATAAAATTAGTTTATTTTTGACCGCAAACATAAACTTGATTTCTCTTTTAATATATATTCTATGTTTAAAACCAACCTAGTAGCGCCATTCGGTTGAGATATTATAAATAGTACTTGTTAAGTCATAATCAAGTCACCTACAACTAATAAAGCTCGTATATGCTGCATGGGAAGTGACATCGATGTTTGAAATTAAATCATATTATGTTTATTTTTATCATATTAATGATACGATTACACGTACAAATTTTGGATTTTACTGGTAGCTTTCTAAATTTAATTTATTTATTCTATGAGTCTTTGTTATCTTACTAATCGATTAAGCTTAAATGCTAAAATGTTCCAGTTTCAAGAAGGTTGCTCAGAGATGCACTCTACACACATTTCGAGCCCTGAACTTTGTTAAAATTGAGACAATACATCAAATCAGTATGGCAGCTAATTAAATAATGGAGAATAACATCCGGTCACACTACAGCCTATATTACGTGATATAGACTATCTTCATATTAGCATCTATACATCTAAAGACTATCTACGTTAAATTTCGGACACCAAAATAATAGTAGCAAAACAAAATTTACACATTATTCAAAAATGCCGATTGTTTATTTCACAACAATAGATTCATATCTACATTAGAAAAAGTTGATTTAGATGTTAATCCTTCGTTCTGTTAAATTCTCGAACTTCTGTGGTACACCCGCAGATCACGTTCTGTATGGCATACTCGGAAACGCCCGCCGTGATGATTCTCCATCTTCTCTTGAAATCATCGGTGCCATTTGCTTTCTTCTTAGTTTCGATAAGTTTCTGCTTAACTAGAGCCTAGTACTTCTCTATTGGGCGAAGTTCTGGACAGTTTGGTGGAGTGGCTGTGTTTGCACGTATTTGATCTCTCGTACCTTATTCCATTCCCGGACGGATTTCGCATAGTGACGAAAAAATACTGAGAGTCATGGTTTCTGATATACAATAGCAACCGCTTTTGCAGAACAACTACATATTGCCTGCCAAATCAAATACTTATTCGAGAATTTGGACATCTTCTTTGTCCGAAAATACATGTAGCGCATGTGGGACAAAGTACACTGAAAATAAATCAATAATTTTTATTATTAAAATCTGCACTTAAATCGGTCAATTTTTGCTTCGAATTGAAATCATGTGAGCCAGTATGATTTTCATTTGCCGCACATAATTTTTAACACCCGTCACTTAATACACAGGTTTGTTTCCAATGAGATTGATATGGTCCGCACATAATTTTCAATGGAGCGAGAAATCTCATTCAAGTGTGTTTTCACTTTGCCCAATTCTATCCATCTTCGCACTTAAAACGAAATAAATAACCGGGCGCGAAAAGCAATCAGCTGCTTTGCCGAGGTAGAAGAAAAAAAACTGCAAAATTGAGAAGCAAAAGAAGTTTACCCTGTGGTGGTTGAGATACTTGGTTTGCCAGCGGAATTCATTGAATTTTTCGAAGGTAATAAATTACTATAGATGTTCTTCTTTGCCATGCTAACAGTGTTTATTTTGAATATTTCAGAATCTGCCGAGCATTTTTTTCATCCCCGCAGAAGAGCTGCTGAACGCGATAAAATGTAATTCTATGTAACTGCGTGATACTATGTAAGTGAAACAAATAGTGTTATTTTATATAAGTAAAACAAAAAAATATTTTATATTTTGGATAAATAAAACCTCTTTAATTCACATATTTTTTTTTATTACATGAAAAGATACAAAAAATCCAATACTAACCTTTATATGAAAAATAAAATCCATGTACCTTTGCACATAAAACGTATTAAAAAACTCATTTGAATTTTGCTAGGACAAGTTAATGTAATCCATTTACACTAAATAAAATGAATTTCATAAAGTCTACGCAGACTTTGGTGGGGGGGCAGGGGGCTGGTTTGTAAAAAGTCTACGAAAGTCTACGATGGGGGAGGGGGTTTGAAAGTGTCAAATTTCGGTCTACGTGGTTTATGAACAGTCCCTTACAGGTACTCCACTAAACGGCTCACACTTTAAGATTGAACAATTTCCTCAGAAACTTCTAGAATATCTATTAATCCAATATATATTAACTAATTTTCCCAGTCGGGAAAATTAGGCAACAATGCGGGAAAAGCGGGAATTTTTAAATTAAGATTGAGTGGCCACTTTGTAACTAGCTACTGCGGAACCTTAAAAAACTGAAAAAGTTACTCAGGAAGCTTGCATAGTTTGTCAGTTCATCAGAAACAACATGAAATGATATTGTTGATATGTTTCCTGACCATAATTGAGACAGAGCTGATTTATTGGGTCCACATATTTATAGAATCGAGCTTTACTTGGAACCATGATAAATAAAGCGTTTTTTTTTAACCAAAACGGGATTTTTCTGTCCGGATTTCTTGTTCAATCTTTCGGTTTTAATTTTATAAAGTGATAAAGTGAATGATACTTGTGAGATATAATGGTTGAAAAAAAATGCAATTCAGTTCCCAAAACGACGCAAATTAATCTTCCAACACTGGCACCACCCTCTCTCGCCGTAGACTTGCACGAGCTCCATCCACCCACAGCCCGATCGAGCTTCTGCATTGTCCATTTTGGCTGCCTGGAAGCGAGAGGAGCTTTTCTCTCTTTCGCTTCGCTCTCTCAGTTAGCTGATGAAGATCATCGTCCGCCCGGTCCGGTTCGCTCGCGAGGAAAAAAACGACCCGGCTCGGTTTAGTTCTCGGTAGCACGTCGTCGTAGTCAGATCGCCGTCGTTTTTTCCGTGCCTGTTGGTGTTCCATCATCACCCATCAGCAGAAGCGCAGACGATTCTCGGTTTTGCTGTTCGTTTCGGTCATCGCCGCCTGGCCGGGTTCGTTCAGCAACAAGTCCAGTTTTCTCACCTCTTTCCTCTTTTGTGTTGTGTTTTTTTTTGTTTCCTTCTCTTAAAAACGTCCAACGTTTTCCTGTTGCTCCTCGACGATCAATCGGTGCTTGTTTTTGCTCGGATCTTGTTCTTTATCTTCGTCGTGTTCTTCGGGCGTTGTGATCGTGGCCGATCTTCTAGCGAGTGGATGGAAGAAGCCGCCTGTGTGCCGTTCGACGTCGTTGTGGTCGTCATACAATCAAATACCTGTGTGTGAAGGAGCAAGAATATTGGCGTTCTGCTGAAGAAAGAAAATCGAATCGAAACAAAAAAAAAAAACAGTGTGCAAAACTTTCAGTTCTCAGTTCAAAAGTGGAAAATAAATTCGCGATCACGCGAATGTTTGTGTAGGAAGCCGCAGAAAACGACACGGCAGAGGTGAGGTGAAACCTATGAGAAGAACGCAGAGTTTTTTCCTTTGGTTTGTTTTTGATAATAATTCATGTTCTGCGAGAAGCCGCGTGACTTGATCGCGGCCGAAAGTTCGAAACCCTTTGCGTGCGATCAAAACCGAGTGACAACTTTTTGAAAAAAAGAACGCGAACCAGTGACAGTGTTGGTGGTGGATTCGAATGCCCACCGAAGAATGTGAATCACGGTGAAGACGGCGAATTCCTTTCCAGTTCAGGTGGACGAATATTTTGCAATCGTGTTTGCCCGGTGATATTCTTTGGGGGCTGTTTTTTCATAACTTCGGTCGTAACTGCCGCGACCGACGACACGACACATCAACAGGTACCAGTGCCGTGCCGTGAGGGAGGAAGAAGCGAAAAGAAAAGAAAAGAAGAAGCAAAGCCATCGAAATGTGTGGCCAGGCAGTTTTAGCAAGCAGCTTATGACGGTGCTGCACTGGTCGAATTAGTATCGATCAATAAGCAAGCAAGCAGCACCAGCAGCAGCTGGAAAGGTGTTTGTAAATATCGATAACTTGAGTTTACAGCAGCAGCAGCAGCAGCAGCAGCGATGGTTAAGGAGGTGTGAAAAATTTTCCCAAACAATTTGCACCATCGGAGAGTGTTTGAATGAATGTTTACACTAATTGGTTGAATCAAGAGTGTTGTGTGTATGCAGCTGAGCCTGCAAGTGGATTGTTTTGAAAACAAATCGAGATTGGATTGCTGGCGTCAAGGAGTACCGAGCTGCGACAGTAAGTTTCAGATTGCTATGGTTCTGATAGGAGAGGCTGGGTACATATATGACTGGGCTTGATCATCTACGAGAGGAACTTGACTTGATTCTCGGGATCGCAGGAGATGCGAGGTCAAACACTTTTCTCGGTGTCCTCCCCCTCCATTGTTGTGCTGATAATGATCGGGATAGTCTTCGATCGTGAGTTTTGTTCAATTGTGAATTGTAATCGGATTGTGATTCGGATTTTTGGAAACAAGTAAATTTTATTCCCTATTACATCACTAAATAAAAACATATTGAATTTCTGAGGGCCGAACGGTTTTACGTTGAGTAATCAGAATGTTTCTGTTTGGCATGAGATTTAGATGTTCCATTTTTGTAACAGGCTCGTTTTTGCCTATAATTTTGTCTTTCACTAAAAATTGTGTAGTTAAGTTACCATTTAAGAAATATAGTTATCACTATGTGCTTCAGAAGCTTATAACAAGATTTTTTGAATATGTTTGCTTGTTTTTATATTGAACAAGCTGACCCGATGGAAAAATCGATTCACGCCATAAATCGTTTTTCGATGTTTACAGGGTGCGGCAGAAAATAACGCGAACATTTGTTCCATTCCCATTTTCAACTAATTCAAGCAATAATATCAACATTTTCGAGTGCAGTTATTATTATAAAGTTTTTTCAGAGCATGCCTTTCGGACGTAGTCCTTCGACATTGACTGCCATGTGCGTGTTATGGTTGACTTCAGGGTTTTCATACTAAGGTGTGATGTTTTGCAGGCTCGTGCTTCAACATATGGCCAAATCGAATAATCCAACGGGTTAAGATCTGCACTGCTAGTGGGCCACAAATCCTTCGGCCAAAACTTCAACCATTGTTGGGTTCGATTGGACGTATAACACAGCGCTCCATCCTGCTGTAGGACAACGTTCTGGTCCTCGGAGAAGTTGGCCTTCACCCAGGGAAGCACTTGGTCCTTTAAAATACCGATATACACTTCGGTATTGATTTTAACTCCAGCATCAATGAAAACAGGCGGTATTTTAAAACCGTTGGACGCCACCAAGCCAAACATCATGACACCAGCCGGATGTTTGGTTTGAAATTTGAATTTCACTTTTTCCGGAACCTTCTCCATTTTCTGCGGTGAAATGAACCGGTCCGTGCGGCTGTTGACCACAGCGTCGATGCTGAAAAGCTTTTCGTCGGAGAACAGGATTATCATTTTTTCCTTCCCGGCTTCCGCTACTTAGGACCATCCTGCAAGGACTTTTTTATGCGGTAAACTGGTGCCAAAGGGCACCCTACCACCTTGGCAATCTCTTTCGGCTTCTTCTGGGCGAGCAACAAACTGGTGGTCACTTCTTTCGCGAACATTTTGACGAATTTGCAATAAAACAAATAGAATGTTTGGATGCAGCACTGGATAGTAAACATAAACAAATACACTTTCGACAGAAATTTGTCACTAACTACACGAATTAACCCAATACTCAAGTTTGAACATGTTCGCATTATTTTCTGCCGCACCCTGTACAACGTGTTTTTAAATTGCGTGAATGTCCTTCATTGTTGTAGTCAATCTGAAATCGACTGTCAACTGTCATAGTCATGGAGAACTTGGATTATTTTAAATTTTGCCTTCGAAAAGCTTGACAATCGGCAGTCATTTCAAATTGTTAATAAACTGTGATGAATTGGCCATTTTAATTGGTGTATTATGTTTTTTTGGCAGTTTCAACGCATGAAAAATAGGTTGATTTCTGTTTGACGTCTTTCCGGACCGACTTAAGGTGCATAAGATATCATCAAGAAACTTTCCAAAATAACAACGTTTTATGCTGTTTAATTGACAATTTAAAGGGCGATACGGTCAAAATTTGGTCAATATCAACTTGACGTATTTCTTTCAATTTTGCATTTAAAAACCTGAACACCCCTCATTTTGAAGGTGTGTGTGTGTAGAATGTTGCTCTATTTTGATTTTGGAATTCACTCTTCAGTTGTCAAAATGCCGTCCAAGCAAGAAGAGCAGCGTATCAAAGTTTTGCTCGCGCATCGCGAAAATCCGAACTACTCGCACGCAAAGTTGGCAAAATCGCTAAAAGTTGCCAAATCAACCGTTACAAATGTAATTAAAGTGTTTGGGGAACGTTTGTCGACAGCCAGGAAGTCTGGATCGGGGGGAAATCGAAAACCGGAAGCCGCTGAGACGACAAAGAGAGTTGCCGGTAGTTTCAAGCGAAACCCTAACCTATCTCTCCGAGATGCCGCAAATAAGCTGGGTGTATCGTCTACAACCGTGCATCGAGCCAAAAAACGAGCCGGACTATCGACTTACAAGAAGGTAGTGACTCCAAATCGCGATGATAAACAAAATACGACGGCCAAAGCGCGATCCCGGAGGCTGTACACGACGATGCTGACGAAGTTTGACTGCGTGGTAATAAACGACGAAACCTACGTCAAAGCCGACTACAAGCAGCTTCTGGGACAGGAGTTTTATACGGCAAAAGGAAGGGGAAAAGTAGCAGATATTTTCAAGCACACGAAACTGTCAAAGTTCGCAAAGAAATATCTGGTTTGGCAAGCCATCTGTACCTGTGGCTTGAAAAGCAGCATTTTCATAGCTTCCGGTACTGTCAACCAAGAAATTTACGTGAAAGAGTGTTTGAATAAACGTCTGCTGCCTTTCCTGAAGAAACACGGTTGTTCCGTACTGTTTTGGCCGGATTTGGCATCTTGCCATTACGGTAAAAAGGACATGGAGTGGTACGCCGCCAACAACGTGCAGGTGGTTCCCAAGGACAAGAACCCTCCCAACACGCCAGAGCTCCGCCCAATTGAGAAATACTGGGCTATTGTCAAGCGGAACCTAAAGAAGACCAAAAAAACTGCTAAGGACGAGCAGCAGTTCAAGGCAAACTGGCTTTGTGCGGCGAAGAAGGTGGACAAGGTGGCTGTACAAAATCTGATGGCAGGGGTCAAGCGTAAGGCCCGGCAATTCGGATTTGGAAAAGCGGAAGCCTAACTGAATATTTTTCCTGAATTTTATACTAATTGAACTTGAAAAAGAAATTTAATTTGATTTTTTAAATAAACGATTTCACCGATTTACACGCGTTTTCCCTTGACCAAATTTTGACCGTATCACCCTTTAGCCATTCTGAAGACATTCTGAATTGAAGATGTTCTATTGACTGATTGTGGGTTTTCTTGAAGTTTGCTTATTTGAACGAAAACAAATTTGAATTCACTATGCAGAAAATCATTTATTTATGATTTTTCTTCATTTTTTTTCAATGAAACGCCGCTTGATAAACAACATATTTTGTTTTCTGTTCCGGATTTTTTTTTGTTTTGTTGCATTTTTTTGTTGTTTTTTTTTTTTGCATTGTTAGCAAATGCGGCACCCATTGTGCAAACAGTTTTTTGAAACCCAAAACTTGATCCAAAATATGCCATGTTGTTCCTTTTGAGTGTCAACTATCATATCCACAGTCGATGATCGATGACCTTCCAAAACCATATCCTGTATTTTCGCTATGATTTCTGGCGTTGATGCACTTTTTGCACGTCATGGGCGTGGATCGTCTTCAACGCTTGTACGACAACGCTTAAACTCCGAAACCCATCTGTGAGCGGTTGGAAATGAAGGAGAAGGCTCTTTTAATACTTTCACTATGTTTGCATGGATCTTAGTTGAACCTTCTAAAACGAAGAATTTAATCACTGCTCGATATTCGTATTTTCCATTTGCTAAAAATACACTGCCTCGTAAACAAAGAGCTAATTGACAGATCAAAATGAAATCGACACAAATTTTTCATTAGGGCCTAACTGACAAAGGTAAACAATGGCTTCTTCCGCAAATTTCTCGTGGCACAAAAGCTGTCCTTGTAAGCCTTCAATTCTATCGGATAGGTGAACTCTTCCGCTTCTTAATGACAGTGGTGGATTTATTGGACGAGAAATTCGCGGAAAGAGCTATTGTTTACGTTTGCCAGCTAGGCCCTAATGAAAAATTTATGTCGAAATTTTGAGTAAGTTCTTATGAGGGATGAAATATTAAAATAGTGTAGACATTTTGGTTTTTCTACTGCTTCATAGATGTCGCTTTCAAAAAAATTGACTAACCTAGTAGTTACATTAGTAGATATGCATGCAAACGTTGCAAATACAGAAAATTGGAAGCTCTTAACAGAACCAAACTGTTCAGTACGAGATGTGGCGAAAAAAGGCATTTAAGCAAAACTTTCGTGCAAGATGCGCAAAACGTGAAGGACTAGCACACGTACAAAGTCCAAAAGGCACCGGAATCGCGATGAACGGCTGGATGCGGTGGGGAAAATCACGTGCACGGAAGCTCTACACCCAGCTGTTGACCAAACCGGCTTGTCTCGGTATGGATGACGAGACTTATGTAGGACTTTAAAAAGCTGAAAATGTTAAAGTTTGCCAAAAAACATGATTTCGCAAGCAATTTGCTCGTATGGGAAGCGGAGCAACTCGACCGGGTCGGCCAATGGGCAGGTATACCAAAAGAAATGCCTTCAAATGCGTCCACCTCCACTTCTGAGGTCACACGATGGTCCTACGCTTTTCTGGCCAGATTTAGCCTCATGTCATTACTCGAAAGATGTTCTGGAGTGGTACAAGGCTGAGGAGGTCAATTTTTAGGTCGAAGTATCTCAATCCCCCGAACGTAGAGGAACTGTGGCCAACTAAGAAGTACTGGGCCATCATGAAGCAGGCACTTCGGAAACATCTTCAGGAAGTGAAATCGGAGAAAGATATGAAGAAAAAATGGATTTCGATACAAATAAACAATTGGTCCGAACGTTGTACAAAATCTTATGAGCAGGTGTAAAAGGAAGGTTCGGGGCATATGGTATATGGTAATAAAATTGAGTATAACAAACATTGAAAAAGTTAACTATTATGTCTTATTTTATTCTCATAACGTTTGAATACGATCGGTTGAATATGTGAGGTTTGCCGAATCTTTTCTTGTGATCCAAGTTGATTCCGTACACCCTTTAGGTTCTCTTACGCTTGTTCCTATGATGTTGTTTTCTGGCATCCCGGACTTGGGGTAGGGTTGCCAGTTGAATTAAATTTTCGAACCTACAGTGAAATTGACATTATATCATTTATTACAAACCATTTTGATACAATAGTTAAGGACAAAATCTATCAGCAAGTAAAAAAACCAAATTGCTAACAAACAGCATAGTTCTTTCAAAGGCCGCCCAACTACCATAAATCTTCTAAAATTCATCACAAGCACATACAGGCCCTTTACGCTGACTTAAGTAGAGCGTTTGACCGAATTTACTTACCTTTATCAAAGGTAGTACACGTTAAAATTGCAACACACAAAGCGATTTGCCAAAAATCTATGCATTCATTTTGTGTATGCAGACAACATGAAGCTCCTAATAGAAATTTGTGGCGCAGATGAATTCCAGAACGAAAATTACTTGTTCTGCACTTGGTGTAGTTAAAGCCTACTCCAACTAAATGTGAAAAAAGTAATACTATAGCATTTGGCAGGAAAATTGAAACACCTCATAAGTAAATATCGCTAGAAAATCAAACTGAAGAATATTGTAAAATTGTGAGGGATTCTTTACAAGTCTTTGAGAACACTTTACAATACCCAAACTACTTATCGATTCACCCCTTATTGAGTTTACATACGTATGCCAATGAGATGTGAATCGTAAAGCAGTTTCAAATATTCTTCGCTGATTAAACAAAACGAAAAGCATTTCAGTATGAGATGTTAAAAGTGCATTTTGAGATCAAATTCAGATCAGTTCATTCTTGTGCTGCACAGAGGCAAATTTGGTAGTCAATTTTACTATTATTGGGGGTTATGCTGACTATTGCAGTACAGTGAATTTGAACAGACTATGATCATGGTCAAAACGACAATTAAAAATAGTTGATTCAACATTTATCATAATGTCGGAATAGTCCTTGTTACTATGATCATAGTCAAAAATGCCATGATGTACAAGCTTGGTAAACTTCAACGTCTGGCATGCTCCTCAATAACTGAAGCAATGGCTCTTTTACATCTTCTACCCTTGCACCAATTCGAGCAACTTGAAGCAGAAAAAGGTGCTCTCAGGCTTAAGCGCGTAAGAAGATCTCGAGATGGAGATCTCACCGGACATTTACGAATCCTCAGAGATTTTCAACTGAACACTTTATTAAGCATGAATGAAGACTGGATGGAAACACTTCAATGTTCCCTACGAAGTGATTGAAACCAATCGCAGCAGATGGGAAGAAGGAGGCCCTAAAAATCGTCCAGGATCACTCTTGTTCTATACCGATGGCTAAAAAATGGGTAAATCTACGGGAGCAGGGATAACTGGACCAGGAATCAACCTATCAATTCCAATGGTACAATGACCTACAGTTATCCAGGCAGAAATATATGCTATTTTGACCTGTACAAATATATGTTTAACAAGAAAATACAGACATGAAAATATATGTATTTTTTCCGATAGTCAAGCATCTCTAAATGCTTTAATAGCATACACATGTCAGTAAAAGTTAGTTTGGGAGCCCTCCTTGAAGCAACTGGCTACGACTAACAAAATTAATCTATACTGGGTTCCTGGTCGCTGTGGTATAGAATGGAATGAAAAAGCCGATCTCCTAGCAAGAACTGGTTCTTCATCTGAGTTCATCGGGCCTGAGCCATTTTGTGGAGTATCAACATCCTGTTTAAAATCAGAACCTGGGAGTCATCGATGATTGATGCCAATTGGAGGGCTATTTCAACATCACGACAATCAAAACAATTCATCACACCTTGTAAAAGAATCACACTCAGCCTACTCAGTTTAAACAAAACAGATCTAAGTACGTTGACTGGTCTATTGACTGGACATTGTCCGAGTAGATACCACCTTAAAAATATAGGTAAGCTGACAGATGACATTTGTCGCTTCTGTAATTTTGTGCCAATGCAGTGCTTTATTTCAGCGAAGATTGCGGATTCTCGGAAAGGGTGTCCTTATGCCTAACGAGATATGGCCTACTGAACCAAATAAGGTAAGGAACTTTATAAAAGAAGTCATACCTTCTTGGGGTGAAATGCAAAGTTATAGTGCGACCATCACTCATATTCATATTGATGTAACAAACTGACAGTGCATGCATATCAAAGTGGAGTATACCACACAAGATCTAATTAATGGTCGCAGTGGTTTGAGGCTCCTACAGGAAAAAAAAACTAAAAAGAAAAAAAGACTACGGCCAGAACGCAGCGTATCTTCACATGACAAAGGACTGGTGACTCCACAAACCCTTGTCCAGTCAACGAATCCTTCGACTGCCTTAGGCTTGGCAGTCTTTTGTGATCATATGACTCGTGGAGCCGTGAAGTAGGATCTTGTGAGGACCAGAGGTCGGTCGCACCCTCCTTCGAAGTTGTTAACTTACGATTTGAAGCCCTACTTAGATCAGTAGATCAGTTTCAGTTTTCTGACAACATTTCTCCGTCGCAGTTTTTAAAATTCTTCTTAACTGGTCAATGTTCTGAACAGCCTTGCGATCATTTTGCAGAATTCTCTTAACAATTGTCCAATAATGCTTAATTGGGTGGAGCTGCGAACAGTTTGGTGTTTTGAAGTCCTATTGTTTCCCTCCAACCATTCAATCGTCGAACGAGCATAGTTGGTAGATGCCAAATCCAAACAGTCATGGAGCTGTTTGCTGCTTGTATATCGGCGAAGTCAGTATACTTCGGCATTGATAGTTCCTTTCGTGAAAAAACTGGATGAACGTAAGCCACAACTGCAAATCGCACGTTTGTCCGAACTTCTCAACCTGAACAACCTTCTCCGAATCACTAACATCGTTGCCAATGACCTTCGTGTAATATTGTGGGCCAGGAAGAGTTTTTGAATCTTCCTTAATATGCATTGACCGCCGTGCTCCGAAATTCGATCATAGAACTAGTTACCGCGTTAGTTTTGTTTTGCAGTTTCCTTCTGTTTAGAATTTTTGAAGTTGAAGTTCCTACCTTTTTGGCCAAATCGCGCATAGAAATCGATAAACAAAACACGTCAGCCAAATCACGATCGCCAAAGTTGTACAAGACGATGCTGACGAAGTTTGATTGCGTGGTACAGGACGATGAAACTTGCGTCAAGGCAGACTCTAAACAGCTTCCTGGACAGGAATTTTATACGGATTTTAACCGGATGGGGAAAGGTGGCAGATATTTTCATGCCATTAAACTGTCAAAGTTCGCGAAGAAATATCTGGCGTGGCAGGCCATCTGTACCTGTGACTTGAAGAGCAATGTTTACATTGCGACCGGAACCATCAACCAGGAAATTTATCTGAGCGAGTGCCTACACTAAACGTCTTCTGCCTTTTCAGAAGCGACACAATTGTTCCGTTCTATTTTGGCCGGATTTGGTATCGTGCCATTACGGAAAAAGGCCATGGAGTTGTATACTGCCAACAACGTTCAAGCGATGCCCAAGGACAAGAACCCTCCCAACACGCCAAAGCTCCGCTCAATCGAACAATATTGGGCCACCGTCAAGCGGAACCTTTAGAAGACTCATAAAGCTGTTGTGAGCGAGAAACAGTTCCAAGCACACTGGCGTTCTGCGGTGAATAAAGTGGACAAGGAGACTGTACAAAATCTTATGGCAGGTGTCAAACTCGGCAATTCGCATTCGGTAAAAATAAAGAAAGAATTTGAATTATTAAAAAAAACTTTGATCGATTCACACACGTTACTGTTTGACCAAATTTTGCTCGGTTCACCCTTTATATCCGGTGGACACGAAGCGCCTCACGGATTCCAACTTCTTCGCTCCGGAATGTAGCTGACAATACGAAAAAAATAAAACTATCGAGTGTATTTGCTTGACTGTTTTGAAATAACGCATAATCATATTTTTTTCTGCACACAACAGGGTTGCTACGATTGGCGAATGGCGTGGAATCGCGATTAGGGCAGGTATCGATGAAACAGTCGCAAAATCAGACCATATTTTAATGCATTCGTATAACTTGTTTCTTTTTTTTCTTAATTCAGGAAAACATACAAATTTTAGGTATCTTGATCCTTCGGCAAATACCGTGCACACCTTCAATTAAAAGAATTCGTTTCAGTTTTTGGCACAAACAGCCAGAATCTGCTGTCTGCTTAGCATCTAAAAACCAAACACAAATCTGCACACATGGAATTAGCTCGTTCAGGACTGCTCATTTAATCTTTTTCGCATTTCATCCGTTCTTTACAAATTGCTCCACCCAGAAAAAAAAACCCCGCGAAAACACACGGTTAGTGATTTGGTAATTCATGCATTCATTCCGAACGAGATCGAGCCGCCGAACGGACCTTATGCCATTGTTGAAAAGTCAGATCCTCAACCTCAACTGTGTACCTAATAATGCCTGTCTGAAGGCCATTGCTGCTGGATGGTTCAAATTTACATCATCCACGATCTTCGGAATTCTAACTCAACTATGCGTCGCAGAGACACAAAGTCGATGGATTCAGGCCCACCGAATCGTTGATAAAAAGAAGTCCTACAACATCAACCAACCAGGACAGGAGTCTCGATCAGTCAACAACGGGCTTAGCCCGCGATCATTCGGAGGTTGCCTCACACACCTGTGCGCGATTCTTGTTCTCTGCCCTGTGGTGGTGGTGTTGGTGTATCCGAGTATGCGTGTGTGTGTGTTGGTACAATGCAACTTGCTCTCCACCAAGTTCTAACTCCACCATTCGCAATCGGAAAGGAACGGACGAACCCGTAGCCAGCAAATAGCAAATAATAAGTAGAGAAAGGGTTACGTCAAGAAGTGGCCACCGTCGGTCGTTCGTGTTCTCGCCGCTGCGTCTGTGTGAGTGATCGTGAGATCGGAGCGAAGAGTTTAGGGAACGCGCGTTTAGTGACTTCTTCGTCACTTGCACCATAAGCTTTCGTCGTCACCGCGGGAAGAGGCTGCGGGTGCGGACACGGACGATCGCGATCTTGAATTTTGCTTTCCAGATTTCCAGCTGCTGCTGCTGCCGACCGATCGATGATCGTCGCGCGTTCGTGCTGTTGAATGTATTGGGATCGGGGGGTTCTGACGTTGCTGCTGTTTGCGTAGCTAGGAGGACTGGTTTTTTTTGCGAGATAACCGTGCGCACCGCGGAGTTGGCTGTCAAGTTCAAAGCGCCAGAGCCCTACCCCATGTGAAGCGAAAGCTGCATCGGCAGAACTTGTCCCCGATGTCAACGCCGTCGTGTCGGAATGAAATTTAGACAGATCCGATGTTCGTTCTAACCGAATCTACTCAAGCGCAACAGAACTTTCCACCGGCCAGTTTCACTTTACGTTTGGAGATCAAAGTCAGTGAATCCATTTTATTTTGTGTTAATTTTTTGCACTCACATTTTCCCCGCATGCTTCGTTTTTTTTTTATGGTTTTATTATTATATTTCTTTCAATCATGAGCGGGAGCTCGGAGCCGGACGATGATCGCAGGCGATGATAGCGAAATTCTGGTTCTGGTTTTTCTTGCGGCCGTCAGCCTTCGATGGTTTCATGCTGAAATTTCTTTCCGGTCGTAGGTTTCTTCTGCGGAGGCGATCTGCGGTGTTCCCTTTTTTTTTTCGCAATGCTGACGGAATGATTGGTGCGGTATTTTTCACCAGAACTACCGTGCTGCATTGAAGTCCGGAACGGTAACTACAACTTGTTTAAAAAGATGAAATGTCCGGATATTGATGCAGAACGGTCGTTGTCGTCGCCGTCCTCGAACTAAGGGCTTCAAACGATTTCATAGAACAGATGAAAATGAAATGCTTTCAATGTTTATTGGCTATTAGCGGGAATAGGTGGCTCGCGGCAGGCTTGCGGATCTTGTCGGTCCCGACTGTGGCTGTGGCGTGACGCAATGTTTTGCTCGTGAGAGATTGGAGTGGTTTTGGTTGGGTTATCCATCCGCAGTGGCTGTACTGTGATGTGACCGTGTGCAGGGCGGAATGTTTGAGTTTTGCGGGTTTTATCTCGAGGAAGATGGTGATTGCAAGTGAGTATTTTTGCGCGTCTTCAAGGTACATAAACCGACGTGAGAAGTTTTATCTCCCCGTTGATGGCTCATGGTGATAGCGAGGATGGTGTGAGTTGTGCCCATTTTAGACGGCTTATATGAGCTGATAATTCGGAATCTGATAGAGTGAGAGTGTGTTACTCAAGTTGATGATCGAAATCAATCTCTTATAATAAGAAACCACTATCTTCTTCTTGGGTAAAATTTGAAAATAACCTCTTTCTTAGAATAATTATTCTTTTAGTGTAAAGTGATTTTATGTCACAATCGCACTCCTTATGTTGCAATTGCTACTAGGGTAATTCTCATTTATTTTAAGTACAGTATCTTAGTTTGTTTTGCTTTTATGGTACCGGATGTGTTAATTAAACAATTTCAATAGTTCTTTTGTTCTTTAGAATTTAAAGCTTATTATTTCCAAAATAAGCTTAAAGACTGTATTCGATGAAATTTGGACACACGCAATTGTTCGTAACTTTTTAGCGTGTGGGTAAAAATTATTGAAATTTTTATTGAATGTATTTCATTGTGTTGTGTCAATTGTGTAATGAGTTTCGTGAAAATCGGTCCAGTGATTTCAGTGATGGCTTCGAATGTAGAAAAATTGCGCCAACAAATTTTGGGCACTCACTTCGAAAACCCAAACGCTTCTCATCGATGGATCGGAAAACAGCTCGGAATCGCACATTCAACCGTATCTCATGTGATCAAAACGTTCAGAGACCGTAAGACAACCAAGCGGAAAAATGGTAGTGGCAAAAAACGTGGCACATCAAATCCGGAGAAGGCCAGGATGGTATTGAACCAATTTAAGCGTTATCCCAACATTTCGATCAGGGATGTTGCGAAAAAAGGCGAAAGTTTCAGTTTGTTTTGTGCAGAAAACAATGAAACGTTCTGGATTACATGTGTACAAGGTCCAGAAGGCACCGAACCGGAGCGATAAACAGAACTCGGTGGCCAAAACTCGTGCAAGAAAACTGTACAGGGAGTGGCTCACAAAACCGTTCTGCATTGTGATGGACGATGAGACCTACATTAAAGCCGACACCAAACAAATGCCAGGACAGGAACACTACGTCGCCACCTCTAAGTTGGCCGTTCCGGAGAGTGTACGGAAGAAGAAACTGTCGAAATTCGCCAAAAAATTCCTTTGTCTGGCAAGCGATCTGCGGATGTGGCAAAATAAGTCAGCCCTTCATCACCTCTGGGACCGTCAACGGACAAATCTACAAGGACGAATGCCTCCAAAAACGACTTCTGCCCTTCTTGAGATCTCACGATGGCCCGACACTGTTTTGGCCTGATTTGGCATCTTGCCACTATGCCCGGCCCGTCTTAGACTGGTACAAAGATAATAATGTAGTTTTTGTACCAAAAGACGTCAACCCTCCAAACACTCCGGAACTTCGCCCAATTGAAAATTTTGGGCAATCATGAAGGCAAAGCTCGTTAAAACTCCAAAACTGATAGAAAATGAACGTGAACTAAAGAAAGTGTGGTTAAAAGTAAGTAAGCAATTCGGTCCTATCATTGCCCAAAAATTTGATGAAAGGGGTCAAGGCAAAGGAGCGGGCATTTGGGTTTGGAGAAGAGGTTCAATAAACCAATGATGTCAAAACTTAACCATTTAGTAGTACTTTATTTCCAGAAAGTTTGAAAAGAATCGGGCTCAAGGAAAATTTTTGGTGACCTATTTTGTGTGTCCAAATTTCATCGAATACAGTCCTTTATTACTTGCTCTCAAGTAATTGTTCTGATGCACATCCACAGCTATCAAGTAGGATTTTCGATGCCAACTCGAATCTTTTTTTATAAATCATTTCTTTGTGCAGGCTCAATCGAATCAACTTTACAGAGCCAAGATTTCATATTCATGTACATCACTTATCTTAAAACGAGACGTTAAGGGATATGAACCGATTACTCGCGGTCGTCTCGAGAGTTTAATAGAATAACAACTGAAAGGATGGGAAGATGGGCTGGAGTTTGAAGTGTGGTTTACATTACACTTATTTTGTTAATTCTAAATTGTCAAAAAGCTTAAAAACTTTACAACTTTTAAAGTTTCTTCTACTTGAACATTTTTGCAAAACAAGGGTATAAATGAGCGTTCAAAGAATAATGATTGACATGAGGCGAGACATGACACGAATGAAGTCTCGACCCACATCCATGCTCCAAAACCATGATTTCTTCGACACCTTAGGGATGATAGAATATTGCTATCGCCCCAAATCTCCTTTACTCCATTTGTACTGCCAGCTGACGAGTGACTGTTGGCGAAAAATAACAAAAACCTCGTTGAAGGCGATTTGTCGATCATAAATATCGCCTTCAGCAGCGCACACCCTTGCAAGCGGTCGCTTTCTCCTGCCCGAGATTGAACAATGAGAAGGGACCCATACAAGGTGATGATAAAATAACGCGAAGATAAAACGCTTAGGAAACCACCAATCTTTGAAATTGTATATTTTTGACAAGTGTAATGATCATTGCTGTTACTAGTCTTTTCGACAAATTTGGAAAAATTTACTGATAACTTGTTAACGAAGCTGAATTTATGAATATGAAGTATAATAAAACTGTGACTAATTCTACAAATTTGTCTAACAGTGCATTGTACTGACTGGTGTCTAGAAAGTGTTATTTTCACAGTCATATTCAAGTGATACTTTATGATAAATATCATTAGATACTGCAGAAACTGCAGAAACTGTTGGATTCATTTGCGGATTGGAATAAACGAAACCTCCTGAAGCTGTGTGTAACGACGTGCAAAACTATTTCGTTTACTAGAAAACGTCAACCCATCACTACCGTCTTAATGGGTATGTTTTAGAACGGCTGGAAAAGGTGATCACCTGGCTGGAAATCACCTTGGTGTGATTTTGGACGCTCAGCTAAACCTACAAATTGATAATGACGACGTGATTTCGAAAGCGAACAGACAGCTCGGTTTCAAATTGAGGCTTACCGATGGCTTCATTAAACCTGTGTTTGAAATCACTGTACTGTGCTCTGGTAAGCATGAGCATGAGCATGATTGACCGCCCACGGAAGCAATGCCGTTATTGCCAGATCAGCTGTATTTACACAAAGAACCAACAGATGATGTTTGGTACTAACATACATCTTCAATGTGTAAAAACAGGTGACCATTATAAAGCAATACCGGCGCAAACCAATTTGTTGCTTTGCAACCCAGCTCTCCTCGATGTCCTAGATCTCGGCCAAGTCCTGCTGGAACCGCAGCTGCTGCAGTCGGCACTCGTACACATCAAGCCGGCCGTCGCCGACGTGTCGGAAACCATCCGGTAGTAACATGATATCCGCGTCTAATACACTCTTCTGACACCGATTAATTCACAAACTTAGCCTGCACGTCGAATCAAAATTCACTTTGGCACGTTTTTAGTATTTTTTTACTTCTTAAAACCTAGTTCTAGTTATTGGCCCTTTATTTCTGCTCAGATGTTCCGTCGTCAGTATTTTTCCTCAAACGTAGAAATCGCCAGCTCAGGTTCGATGCAAGCAGCGCAGCTGTCATGCTGTGCGTTTTGAACGACTAGACAGCAGACCCAAGAAAGGGAACTTTTTACAATTCACTTCTTCCACTGCTATTACGTTGCGACCGGACTGGAAAATATCACCAATCGATACCGAACAACCGTTACTTTATACTGTCAATCTTTTTAACCAAATTTTTGCCGGTTTTCAGCGTAAAAATTGCACTTCATTTCACTGCCACCGAAAACCGTGATCCTCGACGTCAGCCTTTTTCGACTCCTCCTTCTGCTAATAATCATCGATTTATTCGCGACAAAGCGGAAAAACACTCTATCTTCATCATTTATGTCTAGGTGTCACAATACTACCACTAGTTAACAAAACTAAGCTGATATTACTCTTCTTCCGGGTGTGGGGGCGAAGCACAAAAATAAAAAAAATAAAACTGGGAAATACTACCTACAATCACACATTTAGGGAGGGAATGGATTGTATTCACCATTTCTTACACAAAGCATGCGGAGCTTGTATTATTTCACTGTTAGTTTAAGTTAAATACCGAATTATTGTTTGATTTTTTCGTGAAAACGACGGGGCAAAAACAAAACACGTCAGTTTCAAAACACGGCTTGCTGCGATTCATCACAGTAGTGTGCTCTGGTCAATTGCCAAAGAAAGGATTTTTTTTTTTTAAACTCTTGTAGACTTTGTCCACAAAATGCTACAAATGTACTTCAGGTCTTTGCATAGAGTTTTTCCGGACATTATTTGAACGGTTCCATATCATTTGAGCTTTTTAAATGCTCCATTGCTAATAGAAAAGGGTGTTCCGATCAAAATTTGGTCAAACAGTAATGTGTGTGAGTCGATCAAAGTTTTTATTAATAAGTCAAATTATTTTTCTTGTTCAAGTTCAGTTAATACATAATCATAATCTTAAGGTCCTTACTTTTGTAACCATTACTTTTGTATGCGTTAAAAAAATGAACTGATTTTAGCGATTCTGCATGCGATTATCCTGCCACCAGGTAGTGAATCCACCTGTGTATCGTCGATCGTACCCTGTTTAGTACCGAAAAAATGGACACATAGAGCGGCTGAAGCTACTGGCGAAATACATCTTTTCAGCAAAGTGCGACGTCGTCTTCATAATGTAGGACGAGACCTACCTTTTGCTTGATGTCAAATCTATCTTCCATACTCAATTCCCGAAGAAGGCCTTTCTGTGGCTGATGACCAATGAGAAGGGATTGTTCAAGTCACTTCTCTTTCCATCGTGGCTTGCGGTGAACAAGTAGATATAAAGTACGAAATGGCTGCCGTAAGTTGCCCCCTTCATTAAGAAGTATCATACGAAGGAGAATGCGCACAGGACTGAAGCGGCTGTCATCCGCGAACAACATTCGTGAAGCCGATAACTTGGTGCTGCGTGTGGTGCTAATTTGACAGCTTGGTTTTCTGGAAGGCTATATGCAGCGAACACAATGTTCGCGGTGGAAGTTGTCGTATTTTTTTTCCATGTTGTATTTAGGTAATATTTTTCCATTGTTTTTCAGCCAGGTATTGTATTGTTTTATCTAAATTACTGATACTAGTAGTTTGGTTGAAGAAATATTGCAACGAAATATAATCCATTGTGAACTGAGCTTAAAATGTTAAAATTGTCACTAGCGCCACACCAAAAGTTGCAGGCTTCAAGAACTAACGCTTTCTTCAGCCCTCTGAGAGTGCGTACTTTTGGACGAATTTGACTTCAGCCAATTATGCCAAATATCCATTGGAAGAGATGGACCGGATCAAGATAAACGCTGTAGTGAAGACCGCTAACACTCCCATTACCCATAAGCTGCACCCGATGGAAAATGTTTTTTCGAAACTCAAATTGAGAATCCATTTCAATAATTTTGTGGCCAAAACGGAGAAGCTAGACTAAGAAAGAGCTGCCGAAATTCATCTGTTTATTGGCCATGGATAAGGTTTCGATCCAATGCTGTACGGCCGCTCGACATAAGCATTTTGGTAAACGCATTCTGTTACGAAACTTTGTGCAATTGAATTACCTTTTGTAGTTTTTTTTAGCATCGCCATTCGAAATTTATCCATTTTATTTAATGCATACGTAAATTTCAAAAAGTACTGAAGTTCGTTAAAATTATGTAATATACTTAAGTCTTGAAACCCTTTTTGTTTTAATTCTCAGAATGTTATCGAAGACTTTTTAAATGTTATTGAAAATATAAGACCATTCGATGCTTAACTTTAGCCCATTTACAAAACCTTCGTAGTTAATTTTCTTTTTGAAATCTTACACAATTATTTGAAGTTTTCCCAAGTTTTTTTTTTAAATTAAATCTGCTTTTTAAATATTATTGATCGTTTTATAAATTCCGAAACACTTAATATTTTACCAGAAGTTTTTTATTTTATATTACAAGATTTTTAAATTTACTAGGAATCATTAAAAGTTCTTTGAAATTAATATTGGATCCGCTACATTCTACTTTCACATCTTTATTATCAGATCCTGATGGGGCTTACCCGTTCCTTTACGAAGGATTTTCCACCGTCGATAAAATCGACAGCCCAGAATGCTGCAATGAGTGCCCCGGATAGATGAAGTTTGAATCACGATGTTTGTCAGCTCGCTCGGACAGTTTGGTTCTACAGATTGCTCCTGACGCACTAGATTTCACGGTGTAGCATCGCTTGTACGGGTTGGGGATCAAAACCTTAGGCTACTTGTGGCCACACTAGTTGGGGGTATTTCTCTTGACGCTTAACCGGGAAAGTTTCGGATTAGCAGAACAATCGTCCTTATTACACTGCACTTGATTGGAATTTCTGAGCAGACAATGAGATGAGATGTAGGTCTGGCTCCGAAGCTGGTTTATTTTGTACTACTGCTCTATACAATTTAATTCTAGCTATTTACAATTGCTCACTTGAAACCGTTCGGGTTTCGTGTCGTGCTTACTCAGCATCCGATTCTCTTCGCTCATAATTCTCATGAAATTAGGGTGAAACTGATTTATATTGGTTTCAACTAACTATATGAATTCAACTTTAAGTTTAGTTTTAAGATTTAGGTAGATCATTGATGTAGAAGGAGATGTTCGCTCATCACCATGAGGCACCAAGAGTGAACAACAATGTTTTTGGCTAGAATGAAAGATATGAAGAGAAAGTTTTTGATAGTTCCGCTAGTGTGCGGCAGGATTGGAAATGTAACAGATGTTTTTTTAGGAAAATTGAGCGAAAAGGGCATGTATACAGTGGTACTTCGAACTCAAGGACATTTTGCCTAACATCCCACTGCGGGTAGGTTGAAGGAGCACGGACTAAGTCCGCCACTTCAACAGGCAAAAATGTCCGGTTGGAAGACGCTCATGTACCACTGTGGCTTGTATAGTTATTCTAGCGATCTATTGTGTGCACTCTGTTTACTGATGCGCACATGGGAGAGGAACTCTCTCCTTTTTTGGGTTTGTTTTGATTCGCACCGACTGAATCCTTAACCTAGGTCCTGAATTATCTGAGGAAATGAGCAGTTTTCACCTTTCGGATGCCCTTGACCTTCTGAACAACTTTGCCCAAAACTAGAACTTTCTATCTAATCAGAAACATGAGATAGAACAATTTAAAAATACTCAATTTTGCATGCTCATTAGCGCCACGTAGCGGTGAAATTCCGAAAGAACGGCCCATCTTCTGAATGCCCTTGATCTGCTGAACAACTTTGCCGATGATTAGAACTATCCATCTTATCAGAATCTCGAAACAGAACAAGTTGCAAATGCACAATTTCGTATGATTACTAGCGCCACGTAGTGGTGGAATTCCGAACAAGGCTCTTCACTTTTCAAATGCTCTTGACCTTCTGAACAACTTTGCTCAAGACCGCACCACTGCAGATATTAAGGGTCTCGAGATATGCCATCATGAATGTACTTGTATTATTCCCACTTATCCCCACACACATTCACTCCGGTCCTATTTTGTGTTCTGGCCTTGGAGCCTTCGCTTGACTCTTGTAACTTGTTTTGCTATCCATTCCAACGTTTAGAAAATCTTTTAAGTGTTTTCATTGCAAAAGACTTAACATGTTATCAAAGTTTTTTTTTACACGGATTTCGGAATTAATACGGTTTTTTTTTACACGGATTTCGGAATTAGCACGGTTTTTTTTTACACGGTTTTTCGGAATTAGCACGGTTTTTTTTACACGGATTCCGGAATTAATGCGGTTTTTTTTGCACGTTTTTTTTTACACGGTACGTATCCCCCGTGTAAAAAAAAACCTTAGTGTAAATGAGGCATTTTTTTTTTTTTAATATTTTCCAGATAGAATTGATCCAAAATTGATGGACAACAAATTTACCGATGACAGTGTACACTTTTGTTCAGCCTGTGAGTTTATACAGCCATTTTCCTTTTCAGGCCATTTATGATCCCTTAGGCCTAAAGGAGTTAATAGACTTTTTAAGACAAGGCTTAGCATTTTTCAATTTTTCAATAGTATGTGGCCCAAAATCTAAATATTTTTTTGGAATTGATGTGTAGAAATATTTCCGATCGATTGGTGCAGAAATTTTAAAATTTGTTTGAGAAATGACTGAGATATTAACACTCAAAACCTGACCACTTTTTGTGATGGTCGTAAAACGATTTTTTTTGACAGTGTACTCTAGTATAAAAAAACAAAGACGTAGTCATACGTCTAAAATAATGTTAAATTTTAAAATATTTTACAATACCTGATGACCTGGAAGACCTGGAATACATCATGCCAAAGACAGTGCATCCCAAATTTCGATAACCTGAAACGAATTTATATGCAATAATATATTTTGATGTCATGATAACAAAAAATGTATTTCGCCTCCATTTCCCGTAATTTCCTTCCATGTTATTAGGATTGATCTAAGGGAAGGATGATCCCGAAGCGCGCTGCAACTACTAACCTAATTTGAACAGTAAAATTCTCAACGTTACCTTCAGCCACACGATCCTCTGTACCAGGTGGAAAAACTATTTATTTACTATAGCTTCGGGTCTTGACCAAGAATCCCTACTGAGCACTTGTGGAACGAAAGGCCGGCCGGTGGAGTAAAATCTCTAGAGGATTGAGAAAAAGTAGATTCTGGAAATTCTGGAAAAAGTCCTTAACTAGTTTAGCAAAATTTGTAAATTAAAAGACTCTTGAAAGATCTGGAGAATATTTATACGAAGATCTGGAAGAGGTCAACATGTAGTTCCGAGCAAGTCCCTAGGATGATCTGTCGAAAGGAGCAAGACTTTGTACCGATTTTGATGTTGATGTACTTGTTAGCCGATAGATTTTCCTGTGAGCATTGCACCAATTCATGATGAAGAAAATTATTTATATTTTTAATTTTGATACTTGTTAAAGTGCCGTCAAGTCTCCACATGCTGGTTTTGGAGTATCTACTCGCCTATTATAGAAATATATAAAAAAATCGTTCTCTGTTGGCTGATTTCAAAGGCTTGTACTTTTATAAAATTTCCTTAAAATGATTCAACAGAAATGTTGAAGATTATTATACACCGAACACATGTTTTTCAAGATTCACGAAAATTGGTTCAGGTGCCTGAATGAGATATATGTATCAAATCTGTTGTAAAACCCTCCTCGTAAATCAAAGCTACTTATTTTACCATCACCATCGAACACACACAACAACAAAAAACCCAGGCGCCAACATTGTGATTCGCATTAAAAAAAATGCCAAAAAACAACTTGCCTATAAATTTTCGTCCGAACAACTACCTGCCGAGCGTTACAAAAATACAACCTGAGCAATAAACCCATTTCACCGTCCAATTCCGCCTAAACTGCAATAAAGTAGCATTGGAAAAATGACGAAACCTGACAAATTTTACGCATATCTCAATTGCTCTGAAACGGTCGACCGAACGACGATATCCTTTGCTTGCCTCTTTCCGGGAACCCCCGCCGCGGTGCTGCCCTGCTTTCCAGCTTTTGGTACCTATGCCTCTTGCTTGGCTCTTTGGTGGTCGGGTAGACTGTAGCAAACAACGGACGGAACGAACCTCTTATCACCTCATTCGAGAAGGTTTCCTTCCCGGTCGGTCCGATCGCATTCACAAAAGAATAGGACCTTTAAGGGAATTATCCTTGTATGTACACAACACGAGTGAGGCCTCACCAGTGTCAATAGTGCTCGGGACAGGTAGAAAGAAAAGGAGGTTCGTTCGTTCTTTTCTGAAGTTCTTTCGGGAAGAAAGATGCTACAATGTGAATCGAAGAATGTTGATGGCTTCGCCATCGGCATTACCATAAATTAATAAGAAGAAGCTTAATAAATATTGTCTTAGGACGCTGCACCGTCGCCGTCAATAAAATTCGATATTTTGACAGTTTTTACGGCTTGTTCGGGCAATAAAAATATGACCGCACGTGCAGATCCTACTCACATTGGTGGGTTTCCGAACTTTCATCGCGGCTTTAGCAGCCATCCATTGGTTAGAAGAAAATT
This sequence comes from Aedes japonicus, assembly GCA_034211315.2. Classification (NCBI taxonomy): domain Eukaryota; kingdom Metazoa; phylum Arthropoda; class Insecta; order Diptera; family Culicidae; genus Aedes; species Aedes japonicus. Next base: position 28,090 of record JASCZW010006860.1, on the reverse strand, counting down.
GGCACCCAAAGAGGTTGATCCGGGGATTGCATCATGATCGTGGCGGTTTTTAGCCGTCTTCTTTTTCTTCGCTGAATGTGATTCAAAATTGGCTAAAAACAAAAAATATCTCCCTCACCCCCTCCTTTATGGAAAAGCGCTCAATCGGCATTGCGCACCGCCGCGGCCACTGTTGGCTGGTCGGTTGGGCTTATATAATTAAACGTGAATCGCCGCGACCCGGAGCCGACCCGGTGAGAGATGGAAGAGTTCAAGGACCGGTAAGAAATCTTTCCGAATAAACACGTACGCTGCTGTGCAGTGGCAGTATACCGGACTCCTCCGGCACCGCCATCACCCCCACTTCCACCGCGCCCTGACTCCGATTCCTCCCGCACCGTCTCGGTGGAGTGTCTGTTTGTTTTAAGCGATTAAAAAATTGTTCTCTTTGCTGCTGCTGCTGCTACTCTCCGCAAGCAAGAACGAGAACTCGCTTCCCATGGGTGCAAGCTCGAGCTTCTGGGAAGCTCGTTATAGGTAGGTATGTAGTTCTCTGATGCTGCGAGGTTGCTGCTTTTTTCCATTCCTTTCGCTGACTGCAGATGACGGTTGCTCCGTAGACTGATTCGAATGCGCGGAAGTTTCGGATTTCGATTCGGCAATTCGACAGATGCCATATGGTTAGGAGTTATTTGGAGGAGGGATTGCCGTTTGACCGAACTGGTTATTGTTGAAATAATTGGAAGAACTGCTTATCGGTTAGGGAATGAATCAATTTGCATGAGCGTTTCTGGATTAATATTTGCAAGACGGAACGATTTAGTAATTTCCTTTTAATTCCTCTATCGTTTTTCCGATCTTTGAAAGGTGCAGATGGATCACCTGATTTAGAGGTAGTTCTTAGGAATTTTTGGGAACGAAGATTGCCCACAGGAAGATCTCCACAAATTCCATGCCGAAGAATGGAAATAGAAAATATGAAGATTTCAATAGAAAGATCTCGAGGAAATTCAGATACAGATATACAGTGTGTCTCACAATAGGTGTCACCTTTTTTCAGACTTGGTTTATTTCAGCTGGGTAATTTTAACAGCGGAATTGATTATACCCGTTTTGAGTGTATTTTTTGACAGCTTATCGCTGAAGATAAATAAGCGATTCCGTTTGTTTATATTTACCAGCTACCATGGGAGCCATACGAGAGCAAGTTTTAAAATTACATTTGCAAAAGCTTAGACCGTGTCAGATACTCAATAGCCTTAAGCGGTTCGGAGTGAGTAAGCGTTGTGTTTTTTTTGTACCTTGAAACGATTCAAGGAAACTGAAAATGTCCATATTCAACACAAAGGAGGTGCAAGACGAACTGCCAGAACGAAGAAAAAGATCAAATGTGTGCGGGAGCGAATAAGACGTAATCCGGCCGAAACTGGACGTAAATTGAGCAAACAATTTCAAATGTACCCTGCTTCAATGAACAGGCTCCTTAGACATGATCATGGATGATGATGGAATGCAAGCCGTACAAGAAACAACGGGTTCATGGGTTGACGGAGCGTCAAAAGAAATCTTTTGGTTCGGCACGGTGACTGCGAGATTGTATTTTCGGATGAAAAGCTCTTCCTCCTTCAGGACAGTCATAATCAACAAAATGATCGTGTGTATGGCAAAAGTCTTGGCAATTTTCCAAAACATAAACTAGCTGTAGAACGCTATCAGAATGTATCGAAAATCAGGGTATGGGGCGCCGTTTCATGAAAAGGAAAACGTCCTCTTCTTTTCATAGAACCTAACGTAAAAATCAACTCTGAATATTACATTGAGCAGATCTTGAAGAACCATCTGCTTCCTCATGCTTCAACGCTGTATGGGAAGACACCATTTTGTTTCCAACAGGACTCAGCTCCAGCTCACAAGGAAAAGAAGACACAAGCGTGGTGCGCGGAAAATTTTCCCGACTTTATCTCAAGCGAAGAATGGCCTGCATCTTCACCGGATCTCAACCCACTTGACAACTTTGTTGGGAGGCCCTTCTAGAGGGGTTACTTTAGATCGATTCAAGAAAGATTTGGTTGATATTTGTGAGCAAATTTCTCAGCAACTCGTTCGTACCAGCTGCGATGGGTTTACAAAGCGTTTGCGCAAAGTTATCAAGAAAAAGGGCGAGAGATTCGAATTGATTTAATATCGTTTATTTCTATAACAGTTATCTTTAAAATGAAAAATAAATGATATTTATTTGTTTTGCTGCAATCACATTTTGTTTTAGTGGCACTTTTTTTTTAACAAAAAAAAATCATTTTGTTTTCATGACACCTATTGTGAGACACCCTGTAGATGAAGTTTCAAACGAGATTCAAAGGAAGTCACAAAAAGTTTAAAATGAAGTCCATAAGAAAATGAAAAATCTAGAAAGGGCTCTCAAGCTTATTCCATAAAGCACAGTACCCAGGAAGCTTTGAAAAACTCCGTAGTCAGTCCGTAGTTAGAAGATGTTTTTGAGGAAAAACTTAGGTAGTTCTCTCGTAGTTCCTACCGGATCTCCATGACGAATTGTAAATTGTGTATCTAATGACTTATTTCTGTTGAAAGTGTCTTGGTTTACTTTAAAATGCTGCATCAGAACATTTGAATTGTTATTCCTAATTTGTGGCAATGATCGCCAAAGAATTGATGAAGAGTTTGCTGCTGGTCCAGAAGACGCCGAAGATTGCCAAGATGGTCAATACATGTCAGTTGGCCACAGTTCATCGCATCAAACAATCTCTACAGGATGGTCTTTAACAGTGGCAGCCGGGAAGTGGAGGTCCGCGGTTTGCACGAACGCCAATCGTTATCAAATTTTTGCATACATCTTCAAGAACTAGCGTGATACTCCACTTGATTACGGAGTAGATAAGAAGTAAAAAATGATGATTCTGTTCTCCGACGGAAAGCTATTCAGAATCGTTGCTGTGTAAAACAGCCGCTAAGATCGTATTTTGAAGGATCAAGTGCTTTCCTGGGTTAAGGATCAATACGATGTCTTACAACAGAATGTAGCGCCATATCACTCGTCAAATCGGACTCAACGATGACTGATGGAAAACATGAAATTTTGGCGGAAAGATTTGTGGCCTCCTAAAAGAAACTAGTAGTCGTTTGCACGTTTGATTGAATTGATCCAATAATTAAGATTGCTTAACTTTATCTGGGGAGAAACAGCAGTTGATTTCATGCTGCGTATATTCACTGTCAATCCGCTCGCTATACAATCTGGAACAAAAATGAGGTTAAGTAATGATGCCAGTATTATGTTTATATTTTCTGACAGAACAGTTGCAACAGTGAAGTCTGTGTTAGGAACATTTACGGAAAATCGCTTGGAATCATCGTATTCTTCCACTCTAGATTCCACTTCCAATAGCTCATTGTTAAGTATTAATATATTGGAATACCGGAACAAACATATTTATTTCTATCTATATTAATCTATATTTTTGAGTTGTTACCATTAAACTTTTCGTGACATTCTCATTACTCAAATCTTGCTTTAAGAATTAATGCAAAAAGAATGCAGAATTCTGAAATTAATTTCATAAACTACACAGAATGAAATAATGAATTTTAACAAACGCGTAAAATTTCCCCTCGTTTAATTCCAAACCAAAGCAGGCGTAAAAAACCTTATTGCTTGCAATCTTTCATGCAGCATACAACATTGTTTGCAATATTCGATACAACAGACCTGATTCCAGCGATATCTGGCTCAAATTTACATGAAAGATCCCATGTGCATTAGATAAAGCTGAAAATTAAAAGTTTTTTTCAAACTGTGTAACCATTGATGTTGTTCCAGATTGCCACCGGATGGCACTGTAAGCAATTTTCTAGATCTCGAAGTGCAAAATTATTCAAATGTCGCTTTTACAAGTAACTGCTAGAAAGCCAATGGCTTCTAAGACTAATTCCATAAATTGTTCAATTTAACAGTTATCCCAGACTAAAAAAAATCATCTCTGATGACTACCTGAAGCCTCTGTGAATAATATGTCGCGATGTTCACAGATTCCAAGAAATGTGGTGGTACCGCGCATTAACGGAATCGCGTTATATGATTCTTGAATTCACGAACTGAACAATTAGCTGTTCATAAACCTCTTCTCAAATACTCAGTTCGTCGTGAAAATTAGTTTTTACACTGGATCGCATTGGAGCGATGGCATCAATGCGATGCTGCTGAAAGGTGGCCGAAGCGAGTTAAACAAGAATAGTAAATATACAGTGCGCTCAATATTCACTCACAGATCTCCATCAGAAACGGCTTCGGATTATTCGGGAATGCTTTCTACGTTGTATTCACGCTTGATTCCTGATTTTTTTTTCGTTCTATAGCGTTTTTAGATATTCTGACTTTATTTGAAATAATGCAGTATGTAGTTAGTGAGCTGGAAGCAAATAATATGATGTTTCCATTTCAGCTCTTGTTCAGCTTGAACGATCTTTTTTGATTTTTGTAAGTAATATTTATTCTTAACTATGTAAAATATACTCAATTTGGGCTGCCCATTTCTTCACCTCCCAATTGATAGCCCTCCGAAATCCGTATAAAAAACTGTTCAATTTTGTATGCTCACTAGCGCCACGTAGCGGTGGAATTCCGAACAGAACGCCCATCTGTTGAATGCCCTTGACCTGCTGAACAACTTTGCCGTCGACTAGAACTATCTTATCAGAATCACGAAGTAGAACAAGTTGAAAATGCTAAATTTTGCATGCCTACTAGCGCCACGTAGCGGTGAAATCTCGGATGAAACTGTTCAATTTTCGAATGCCCTTGACCTTCTGAACAACTTTGCCGAAAATTAGTACTTTCTATCTTATCAGAATCACAAGATAGAACAAGTTGAAAATGTTCAATTTCATATGCTCACTAGCGCCACATAGCGGGAGAATTCCGGTCCATCTGTTGAATGCCGTTGACCTTCTGAAGAACTTTGCCGAAAAGTAGAATTTTTTATCTTATCTGAATCACGAGATATAACAAGTTGAAAATGCTTAATTTCGCATGCTCACTTGCGCCACGTAGTGGTGGAATTTCGAACAGAACTGTTGAATGCCCGTGGCCTGCTGAACTACTTTGCCGACGACTAGAACTATCCATCTTATCAGAATCTCGAAATAGAACAAGTTGAAAATTCTCAATTTTGCATGCTTACTAGCGCCACATAGCGGTGAAATTCCATTTAAAACGCGTGGCCTTTTGAAATTCCCTTGACCTTCTGAACAACTTTGCTGAAGGCCGCACCTTTGCAGATATAAAGGGTCTCGAGATGTACCATCATGAAGTTAATCCTATTTAAATCTTAATTCTGTGTTTTTAAATCCTATTCTGTGTTCTGGTCCTGGCCTCGCTTGCTTGTTTTTGTACGTTTTGCACGGATTCCTATGGTACTATGGAAGAATGTAAAATTTCCAAACCAGGCACTAATTTATCATTATATGAAATAGAATTTTTGTCACATATTTATAATCAGGTTGATCTCACCCATGGCCGCCTTCAAAATGATCATAGATTGTTCATTCTTAAAAATGATTTTTTTTTTACGTTAATTCTTCAATAATCTCATACACTTGTGGCAAAATCAGTGCAAAAATTAACCGCCCGTTATGAGGTGACTTTAAGTCAAAATCAAAAGCTGCTAATAATCATCAGTTCACTCAGGACAAAGCGGAAAATCACTCTAACTTAATAATTCATGTGCCACTCGCACAAATACTGACAAACAAAACTAAGCTGATTCAACTCTTCCTTTGAACGGGGGAATACTACCGATTTAGGAGGGGAACGATAACATTCACGACGTATTACACAAAGCCTCGCGAAGATATTACGATTTCACTGATTGCTGAAGTGAAATTCAGAATTACGGTAGGATTTTTTTTTCGCAAAAATGACGCGGCAAAAACTTAATACGTCAATACGACTTGCTACGATCAGCTTTTGTTCAGCTCCTCATGTTTGACTAAATAAAAAACGCTAAGTTTAGAATACATCGATACCTATACAGCTTCAATTTTTAGGCGGATTCCACTTACGGTGCTTTTGCGTTTGAGAGGTTTGTTTTCGATGAATGCCTATTTATATGACAGTCAATCGAGACGATCATGGCTGTTCACCATCCCAACGAGCAGTATAAGCTGATTAAAGGCTGAATAAGCAATTTTCGACTGAGGAGTCAAATTTAATTCTGAATTCTTTTATGTTTATCATAAAGATATACTTGGTTGTTATTAAACGTAAACGTAATACCAATTTTAAGTTTCACTTCATCTTTAAAAAAAATACTTTAACGTCCGTTTAAACCCGTTTTAAACACTAGACTTTGTAAGAATACAAAATAAAAAAAATAATCACTTCTTCAAACCATCACTAATCGCGAAAAAAAAAAATTAAATTCTACCAGTAAAAGTCGGTGACTTATAGATTTCATCCATGTGGAGTGCTCGAAAGAAAAAAAACATAACACAAATTTTTCAAAAGGATCCTAAGCTGTTCAAAGCCAAGGAAGCAACTTTCATTTCAAACATACGTTTCGAGATCAAAAGTTTAACTGAAAATTCCGAAAAGCAACAATATTTGACGAAATTTTAGAACTGATGTGACGACAGCTCCAACGACGTCCATAAATTGTTGGCTCAAGAGTATAAAAGTGAACGTATGTTTCTACTTTCTTTGACTTAATTTTGAAAAGGATAAGTTTTATCAAATAGTAGAAATAAGTGAGACCATTCCTATTTTGGAAAATACATTTATATGTTCAAATAGCAAAAAAAATATCTTCTTTCTTTTACTCCTCTTATCTATCTATCTATCTATCTATCTATCTATCTATTCACATATAAAATGAATTTCGGTCTGTCTGTCTGTTTGAACCTTATAGAATCGGAAACTACTGAACCGATTGATGTGAAAATTTGTACAGAGGGTTTTTTGGGTTCTTATGATTGTTAGAAGCCGCTCCCTTCTCTGGGAAGGGGGGCTCCCATACAAATGAAACACACATTTTTGCATGATTCGAGAACTAATGAAGCAAAGGAAACCAAATTTAGCGACAGTTTTATGAGGCAAGAAATGTTTCTATCGTTGTTTGAGACCCCTCCCCCTTCTAGAAATATAGGCTCCCATACAAAAGAAATAGAAGTTTCTGCATAACTCAAAACCTAATCAAGCAAATAAAACCAAATTTGGCATGTGGGGTTTTCTGGAGGCAAGAAATGTTTTTATGGTGGTTTGAGATCCCTCCCTTCTTTAGAAGGGGGGGGGGCTCACATACAAATGAAACTGAACTTTCTGGATAACTCAAGAATGCATAAAGTAAATAGAACCAAATTTGTCATTTGGGGATTTTGGAAGCAAAAAGAAATTTACTGTGGTTTGAGACCCATCCTCTCTCTGGTAGGGGAGAAGGGGGGGTCTCATACAAATAAAATACAAATTTCTGAATAACTCCAGAACTAATTAAGCAAATAGAACCCAATTTGGCATGACGAGGTTTTTTAAGAGAGAAATGTTTCTATGGTGATTTGAAACTCCTCCACCCTCTAAAAATGAAAGAGGGGGGGGGGGGCTACCATACAAATAAATTTTAGATTTCTGCATAACTCGAGAACTTATCAAGTAAATGGAACTTAATTTAACAGGTAGAGGGTTTAGAAGGCAAGAAATGGTTCTATGGTGGTTTGAGACCCCATCGTCCTCAGAAAGACATAAAGAAACAGACGTCACTATTATTCCACGGATCATCATCATCATTACGAAAATTTTAAAAGCTGTTCAAACTGTGTTCGTTGTTGAATTATCATATTAATTTGATAGAATATCATGCGATTCGGAGAATTGACAAGCGGTCCATTTCGAACCAGTCTAAAGCAGCCATTCGCAAGTGAATCACTGCTCACTATCGTGCACTCCGGTTCCGATTTAATTGATTCGGCTTTCGACTTAAACTCTTCATCCCATATTCATATATCAGAGTGTGTGTGGGTGTGTGCGTGCATTCGCGGGATTGTGCACATGTCAGTGCAGCGCAAAAAAAAAAACTGCGCTCTGACCGAATCGTTCGTTCCAATTTGGATGGTGGGTGGTTGGCCGCGCGCGGTTCGGCGGATCCGGAGATGCCATATTTGTACCACCGCGAAGGTTCTTCCGTACGAGCGACCGCGCACAGAACCGGTCGGCCCCCCCTCGGTTTGGCAGGAAGATACGTGAAGCTTCACACTTGCACGGGCGTTTGAAATTGGACCAATTGGGCAATTACCGACCAAGACCAAGGCGCGCATTGATTTGTCGAAAATTGGGCAGTTGTTGACAAACGCCTTCTCTGTTGCATCGGCAGTGACAGGTGAAAATTGTCTTTCGTTGCTCGGCGGACGAAGGCTACTTGGATGACCTCTTTATTATGGTACAATTCTGAGTTACCGATTTTCGTCGCTATTTAAACTTTCTCTAACGAGATTAATTCCCGAGACGTGGAGATGATTGGCATCAAAACAGCAGGCCAAATAGATTAACTTTTGCTGGGGAGATTGTTCCGTTCCGCCAATTGTGGTGCTTTGTAATATAATGATTTGAAAACCTTGAACTAATGAGGTGTCTTGGGTGGTAGAGAAAAGGCTTGCTTGGGTCGAGTTCTTTTTGCATGGAATTGGAATAAGGCCATATTTCGAGCCGGAATCGTTTATTGCATTACCCTTCGTAGCAGGTTATTTTCACATTCTTAAACGTGAAAAGTTTTCTTAAGGCTCCAGACAGTTTACGATTCGCCCAAATTCGCCATATAATCCGTCCGATCCGCGACAACAAACTGCAGACAGACGGCTGCCGGCTCTTGTCTGGTCGGACATGCGCTGATGGCTGAACTTTTGAATATCATAAAATCCCTCCACTCAGGGAAACAACGGTCTGCAAGTCTCTCGATTGCGCGCCCGCGTAGAACTCGCTCGCAGGAATGCAGCTTCATGTCTTCTACAGTCCTGCCTTGTGTTTATTCGTTTCGCCCACCTTAAGGCTGTAGAAGCAAAAAAAATAAAAAAACCAAACTAAAACTGGATCGAAATGCTCTGCCCGCGCGACTCGAGAGAGACAAACAACATGTTTATTCCGAAAACGGGAAGGAAAATGCACTCGGTTACGACATGCCATTCCAATGTGCCATTTCTTCTTCTTAGACTTCCTCCTGCCCATCGGTGTATTGTTTCCGTGCCTTTGTCGAATGTAATTCTGTAATTTTGGCTTTTAAAACCGCATCCAACCGCAAACATCGACAAATGGAACCAATTCCGATGACACATGACCGGGACGCGACGCCGATACATGGTTTTCCAATTCAACCCCGCAAAAGCATAACTCGAGAGAGAGAGAGAGAGAGAGAGAGAGAGCGAATCAATATGCACGCGAAACGGCGCGCAGTAAATTTATCTTGACAAGTCAGTCCACCACGATTTGAGCATAAGTGTCATTAATTTTGGGATGTCTGGCCAGCGGAACGGGGTTTGACAGACAAGACACTCGCGGGTAGGTCCTTGGGAATGGGCCACCGAGGAGGCGACCGTTCGGCACGCAAAAAAAACGAACTCGTTCGCCCCCGTGCATACGTTGACTGTGTGCCGGGTGAGCACAGTTTTGCATCCAATCCATGTGTGCAGTTGGCATCGTCAGAATGAAGGTTGAAGACTTCAGCCCGAAATGAATCGGGGCGTGAAATTGTACCTTCGGGAAGGTGAGAATGATATGCAAAACTATTTTGTAGATTTTTTTTTCTTAAATTCGGAATGCATTTAGTAGATTTCTCTATTTAAGGTTATGTTAAAGACTTCAAGCTTCAATTTAGTTCAGCGATTATCAACACTAAGAACAAAAATCTATGGTTCAAATTCCAGGGTCTCCGACTATAAAAATTTCCAGTAACGATTAAAGAACTCCCTTCAGAGAATTTAAAACTTGAAATTTATGTGGAGCCGTGGAGTATTCTGCATCATTACCCAGTAACATTTTATCTAGAACCCTTTAATTTTTTCACCAGTCTCAACTCTTGTAGATTACTATGATTGTTATGTTCGCCGTGCGTGGAGTAACGATTATGATGTAGGAAGAGATGTTCGCTCATCACCATGAGGCCCCAAGAGTGAATATGAGTGAAATAATGTTTGCTAGAAATGAAAGATATAAAAAGAAAGTGTTGATAGTTCCGTCAGTGTACGGCAGGTTGTGAAAATTGAACATTGAGCGAAGGGCTTGGATATCGCAGTAAAGGGTGTCCACGATGAAATTGCCACACTATGAAATTGCTCTAACTTTTTAACCGTTGGGTAGAATTTAATGAAAATTTGGGTGGATTTAGTTCATAGTGCATTATTTACATCCTGCAAGTCCTGTGATCAAAACTCGCGGAAATGGAGTCGAAAGAACAGCTCGTGCGTGATAAAATCTTGCGCATTCATCACGAGAACAAGGATCTCTCGCATCGTTCCATCGCTAAAACGTTGGGAATCGCGAATTCCACGGTGTCGCGAGTGATTAAGCGGTTCGAAGAACGGTTGACCACCGATCGGAAGCCCAGAAGTGAAGGAAAAAGTATTCCGTACAACACCAAAAATCACAACCGCGTAGTTGGGGCCTTCAGCCGAAATCCGAACGCCTCCGTTCGGGATGTGGCTAAGAAGCTGCACCTAAGCCGAAGTTTTGTCCAGAAGGCCAAAACTAAGGCTGGGCTTCGAACGTTCAAGGTACAAAAGGCCCCTAATCGCGACGAGAAGCAGAACAAGTCCGCCAAAACCCGTGCCAGGAAGTTGTACCTCAACATGCTGACGAAAGTTGAATGCTGCATCATGGACGACGAAACATATGTGAAGGCCGACTTCAAACAGATCCCCGGCAACCTGTTTTTCACGGCCAAGGATAAGTTCAGCGTTCCGGAGCATGTCCGCACTCAGAAAATGTCCAAATTTGCGAAGAAATTTCTGGTTTGGCAAGCCATCTGCACGTGCGGGAAGCGGAGTGCACCTTTCGTGACCCAGGACACGATGAACGGACAGGTGTACATAAAAGAGTGCCTCCAGAAGCGGCTGCTTCCTCTCCTGAAGGCCCACAACGTCCCAACAATCTTCTGGCCGGATTTGGCCTCATACCACTACTCCAAGGACGTGCTGAAGTGGTATGCGGACAATAAGGTCAATTTCGTGCCGAAAATGTTCAACCCTCCCAACACTCTGGAGCTCCGCCCCATCGAGAAGTACTGGGCGATTATGAAGCAGCACCTTCTTAAACGACCTAAAGGTAGTGAAGACAGTCGAGGAACTGAAGAAAGTATGGGTTTACATGCAAAAAACGGTTGATTCACAGGTTGTGCAGAATCTTATGGCCGGGGTTAAGGCCAAGGTGCGGGCATTTGCGTATGGCCTGTAAATAAAATACGAGTAAAATGGTAAAATGAAGTTTAATAGTTATTTCTCAATCCCTGAAAATTTGATGGCAATCGGATGAAAACTCGAATTTTGCGAATCAATTTTGTGTGTGGCAATTTCATCGTGGACACCCTTTATTCGAACAAAGCAGCCTGTCAAGGCGGCGGATTCGTTCGTGCCTTGACCTACCTCGCAGTGGGATGTAAGGCAAAGGAATGCGTGCTTGGTTCGTGTACTGCAATATCCAAGCCCTTCGCTCAATTTTCAATACTTCTCAATTTTCACAACCTGCCGTACACTGACGAAACTATCAACACATTCTCTTTATATCTTTCATTTCCAGCAAACATTTCTGTCAACTCTTGGGACCTTATGGTGATGAGCGAACATCTCCTTCTACATCTTGTAGGTTGTTCGCTTTCATATAAGACCCAATGATTAATTCCCACTTTACGCCTGGTTCTTAACGGAGTGACCTGGACAATATCTAAGCCTGTTCTACTCTGTCAAAGTTATAAATGTTCCCTTAACCCGGCAAGGTTTCTCAAACAAGTCCTGAGTGCATGTCCACCAGTGGTTTTCTTTAAAAAATTAACCCTCAAATTGAAATATTCTGGTAACATAGGTTGGGTATATTTATCAAGTTTCTCAAGGTTCTCTGGTCACTCGTGTACTTTGACATATCGTTTCCTTGAAAGCACAGTATTTTCTGACTTTCCAGACATTCTACGAATTCTCAATCTGGTACACTATGCGTGTTTGACATGGAAATGAATTTTTCAAATTTGCATGTGGCAACGTTGCATACGAGCCACATTTAATGTATTAGATGTTTAATAATACCAATAATACTGTACCATTCAAATCGATGATGTGAAAATATTTGTCAAATAGCGGAGTGCTACTTCTGCAGAGACTTAAGTGCATTCTTTAGCATCACAGGGAAGCCGTCCAAAGGAAGACTGAACATCAACGCCAATTTCCGGTGAGATCTATCTGATTATAACTAAATTTGAACGTTTTCTTCTGCTCCGCCATTGAGCATCTTGCTATGAGGTATCAGGTGGTTACACACCGTTTGCTTGTCGATCCGCCAAATTTAGAATTTCGCCCTCTATATTACAAAACATTGCAATGGGTTGACTAAATTGGAGATAGAGAAATCATTGGTTATAGGACCAAGTTTCCTCCGGTTGGTATGAAATTGATGAGCTTGGAAATCAATAGGAACATAATGTTGCTTGTGAGAACGAAATGCTTCTAGCGACGCCAATTTCATCAAATAATTCAATCGTAATTTAAGGCATAGATTTCTTCAGGACGAAGTTGAATTCTCACGAGGTTTTTGCAACAAGATGGCTTTAGCGCCACTTCTGCAAACAGGAGGCCACCTGTCGTTTGGTATTTACCCATCTTTTCTGAGACAGCCACTCCTGAACGGCTTTTATCTCCAAGGCTCAAACACTATTTAAATAACCACGAAGTAGAAAAAAACGCAATGAATCCTGCTTGATTTTCTTCTCTATAACTAAGTAAAAAACCCTAAATTTAAACTCGATCAATCTGAACGAGCTAACCGGAACGGAAGAAGAGAAGCCTGATATTGAAAACAACGAAACGGAAAACGAAAACGGATTTTAGGAGGAGTCAATTTTATCAGAACTGCCCAAAACGGAAATGAATTTCAACTCAGTACTTCAAATCATAATATAATCAAATACAGTTATTTCCCGGTTATTTGCGACCCATTCGGGTTGGCCAGAACATTCGGTTACGGGAAATATTCACTGGGAAACAATCATGGCCATGAAAAAAGGGCGGTTGTGTCGATGCTTTGTTGTGCACTGTTTTGTTTTGTTATCTAGCATAGTTCGTTAGCTATTGTTTCGGTTACCTATTGTTCGGTGGCGCGACTAATCGAGTAAGCACAAAAAAAAGTAAACAAAATATAGCTACTGCCCGGTGAGATGAGGTATTCTCTCGCCACACGTGCCCGGTCACCAGGTCTTGGAATTAGTAAACCACTATCCCATTTTGTGAGTGACTCCAACAGCAATCTTACTGCTGGTTTTGTATTGGTTCAGATCGGCATTCCAGCATTATTAAAAATTACCTTGTTTTTCCGAATGAAAAACCACCATCACACTTTGTGAGTGGCCTCGATAGCATTTTAACTGTTGGTCTAAATTGGTTCCAATCGGAAATCGGTACTGAAATTCAAATATGTCATTATACAGCTTATCGTTTAGGGGGCGGTTAACATCCAACCAACTCTCACGCCAAAGTCACGAATTTCGAATCTCATCCTCGGACAAGTTACGAAAATACCCAAAAGGTATTTGAGTGACTACGACGGGAGATGAACCGGCTTAAAATCTTGATAATCAAGTTATCCTTCATCTCAGATAGAGTTTGTATAAGCTGTCGGAAGAATACACTCAAAACGGGTATAATCAATTCCGCTGTTAAAATTACCCAGCTGAAATAAACCAAGACTGAGAAAAAGGTAACACCTATTGTGAGACACACTGTAAAGCCCCATCGCAGCTAGGATTCGCAAAAAACTTCAAAGACGTTTATTGTCTGAAGGCACAAACAGCACTTTGATTCGTCCTATTTTGGAGTACTGTGCTGTCGTTTGGTCCCCTTTCTACCAAAAATGCAGTCCAGCGGATCGAAGCCGTTCGTTGGCAAGACCCTCGCAGATTGCCAAGTTATGAAAGCCGGTGTAAGCTCAGCAACCTGAAACTGTTGGAAAGGAGGCGTATGGTGGCCAAAGCGTGTTTCGTTGGTGACTTCCTTCAGGGAACCATCGACTATTCCATTTTAGTTGGACTCTTGAACTCAAGGGCCTACTGCGGCAAACTAGAACCATGTGTCGCGTTTTAAACAGCTATTATAGACGAATTTCGCGACAACTCGTCTTCGTGGTTGGCAGCACCCTCTCAGAATCAAATGAAACTTTTTGGGTCTATAGACTATGTCTTTTCAAGCAACTTTGCATACTTTGTTTGTTTTTCAACATTTATGAAGGCTACCATTTGAAAAGGGATTAAGTTTTTTCATCGTTTTTTTTAAATAAACATAACTAAAAAGGATAAGACTCACCAAAACGTTATGTACGGGTGACTTATAGTAAATTGTCTGAACTTTTATAAAATCAATTACACGCTAAAACAATATTTTAAAAATTTCTCGGGGGTGGTTAGCTGTGTATCAGAAGGAAAGTCAAGATTTGTTTCAGTTCGGGTAAAAGGTATGGGAAAATTTGTGATAGAGGGGGCTGATAAATCTATAAAAAAACTCATAGGTTTTTGCTTGGTAAGAGTTTTAACATATTAATTTTTTAATATTACTAATAGTATTAGTAATTAACAATGTTTCATATATCATCTTTCTGATTTTCTGAAATAGGTACAAAGCAATGAATCTGTGTACCAGGTATTGTCTTTACGTGGCTATATTACTTCTCAAGTTCTTTTGACCTTTTTGCATACTGTTCAGCTGGCAGAAGCAGAAGCAGAAATTCAGATTTGTAATATTGTCTTATAGTTCCCGTAAATTTTTGATTGTATTTCCACAATATTGAACAAGACTTGCTCTCTTTGCCATTCGCTTGAGAGTACCACCAATAGCATCACATGGACCTTCCCCATGAGACGTTGCAGAAAGAAGTGCCATTTTGCTTCCAATCCTTACTTGGACTTGAAATTGCACAAGCTGGCAAAGTTCTTTTTGTTCTTATAATGGCCCACTGCTCCATCTGACCTGAACGTATTTTTTAAGCAATATATTGAGTTTTGTTAAATGAAATCTAGCAATGTGTGGGTCCTTGAAATCCAGATCACAATTTGCTTCGTTTCCATCTGAACGCCCCTTTTTAGTGGTGGGATTCCTATTGTGCGTCAAAATCCCACGGCATGACTGACAAATACGAATTTTTTCATCCAACTTGTGGTCATATCTCCAGGGTGCATGCCGATTGTTCCGGTTCGAATTTCTTGCTTGTGTATTATTCGTTGCAATTCCTTTTTAATGGTGTCGGCTAGCAAGGCTCACAACAAACCCCACTATCTCGCAGGAGGACCTTCGTGATCTTCTGTTGAACTTTCCGGACCATCAGTACTTTCGGCTTTTGTATTTAGAGTCCTGGGCGCACTAACAAGACGGTGACTCAGCCGCTCCTAACATGGAGAACATAATCTGTTTGAGCCGCCCCATAGAGAACAGTCGCTCAAATGGTTGAAGGCTTGGACTTTTACTCTTATTTTTAAACAGCGGGGTGGCTCGCTTTTGTCAGGGCTGCTTTCGGATATTTGTGGGTTTTTGGAAGAAACTCAACAGAGTCCAACAACTGCTCAGTCCCCTCACATCCTAAACAGTCCCCGGCGCTCTTCCGGGGCTACTAATTCGTGTATTCAGTAGCTGTCCATCATATCTGATGGAACCCCACCATCCGCGACCCGTGGATCCGCCGGGTTGCTTGCAGCTTAGCCCCGTAGAGTCTTCACCTACTCTGTGAGTAACTGGTGTATAACTGAGGTCACTCAAGTGATAGAATGTACGACAGGTTATAACATGTTATTTTAGGTAGAAAATAATAAAAATTATCAGAGTTAATCATAAAATGTTGTTTAAAGTTTTTGGTAATAAACAAAATCAACACCCGATTTAATTGTATTATCACTAAAATTTAAAACAATAATAATTCAAAAATAAGCCCATTCCAAATGGTAGTCTTGATTTTTTAACGTTCAAACACCCTTAAAAAATCCAAATTTTCATTATAAGTAAAATTTAATTGGCTTTTGTTAGGTTGTTAAGGACCAAATTATAAGAGGAGTTGGTGCGATACACGGTAAAAATGGGATATCAAAAAGTTGGTATTAAAAAAACTTTCTATCCTTTAAAGTGCCCATCTTGCAATGTATGGCGAACTATTAGACAATTAAATTGCCCTTATTGTGGAAAAAAAATCGTCCTATTTCAAGATGGCAATTTTTGAAAATTGATTTTAAGTTTTAAAATATTTTTTTCCGTGTAAGAATTAGAGATGGACAATCCGCTCCTGAGCTGTTCCACTGAATCGATTCCACTTCAGTGAGCAAATAACAACCTGCTCTTTTAAAAACGAAACCGCTGCTCACCAGCTCACCCGTTCTTACTGTACGCTTTGCTTTCCTGTGAGCTGTACAACACGTCGGGACAATTTAACTCAATTTTGAATCGTTTTTGACTCCTTTCGTCAAAAATGGAGTCAATCATATATGAGTAAATGTGACGACTTGCCAATCCCAGCCGCAATTACTCAAATAAAGAAGGTCCAGTAATTATGTCACGCAGTAAAGGGGGAAGGGGAGGAGGGGTTGTTTAAAACGGTGACGATCCATACAAAAAAATTGATGGCCCATACCGAAAATGGTAAATGGGGGGGAGGTTTAAAAATCGTTTTTTTGCATGACGTAATTAATGGACGTTCCCATGAGTGACTCCACTTTTGACGAGAGTGAGTCAAAAACGATTAAATATTAACGCAAATGGCCCCCCTTGAATGCATCGACTCTCTCAAATCAAAATGCAGAAGAGAAAAAGAGAAGAGAACTGTGTAAAGAGAACTGATTCCCTTTTGTTTTCTGTTTTCCACAAACCGACGAACTGGCTGTCACTTTACGAAGCACAATCTCACGCAACGCAAACAAGAGTAGGTTTCAAAATAGACGAATCTAGCTCTACTGGGTTGGTGCTAATATTTTCACTAAAGAATCTAAAATCCATTTTATTTACGAATTCCAACATTATTCAATATGAAAATGTCCAACATTATTCAATATGAAAATGTCGAACCCTATTCTTAAGTTTTTAACTGAATAGTAAATACATATCGAGTCTCATTGAGTGGTGAATGAAACATTTTGATTATAGTAGGTTAATTTTGAAAGTAAATCTAGTAAACTTGTACTGATTGGGAAACTAGAAGAATTTAAAATTAACACTTCATTTGATCACTTTTAAAAAAATAAAAAATAAAACCTTGAAACACTTATTCAAATTTTCGCTAGTAAACGCGAGCAAATTCCTTTTAATTCTACTATGAGCTTATCTTTTGACAGATAGGCCTAAAAGATAAGCTCATAGTTGAATTAAAAGGAATTTTGCTCGCGTTTACTAGCGAAAATTTTAATAAGTGTTTCAAGGTTTTATTTTTTATTTTTTTAAAAGTGATCAAATGAAGTGTTAATTTTAAATTCTCCTAGTTTCCCAATCACAATCGTTCTACTAATACGCTCAAAAAAGTTTTTTTTTTTAAATAGTGTTTAATAAAAAAAAAAAGGGAAAGTGAATCTTGTACTTCTTATGCGTGATCAGATCACATATTCAAATCGATTAGACTAAAAACAAGTTAAAGCTTAATTTTATCCATATTTTGAGTCCAATAATAACCTAATATACTACTTGCAATAATCCAATAATAACTTGGTATACCGACTTTCAAACTTGCGTCAACTTGCGTAAGTTGACGTCACAAAATCAAAAAAGCTGACCAAAAGATTTATTCCGATGAGCAGATCGGCTCAGATCCGCTCTTTAAAATGAGCTGAATGGCACATCTCTCAAGAATCGATTCTATAATTTTAAAAATCTTTTTCATAGAAGTTCAGACAATTTTCTAAAAGTCCCCCATACCTCACTTTTTTTGTAAGTCTTGTCCGTTTTGAGATATGTTGATTTAAAAAAAATCGATCAAAAAACTTAATCCCTTTTTAAATGGTAGTCTAGATAAACTCTGAAATAAACAAAGTATGCAAAGTTGCTTGAAAAGGCATAAAGCTTTGAAAAGGCATAAAGCTTGCTTGCACACCTTTTTCGTCCATCGTTTTAGCTATCTTATTCCACCAGGTCTTCATCTGATTGATGTATTTGACAACCTTTCCCTTTGCCTTGAGTCTCCTCTTCATGATTGCCTAGTATTTCTCAATAGGGTGGAACTGGGGGCAGTTGGGTGGGTTAAGGTTTTTCGGAACAACCTGGACTCCTTTCTCTGTATACCATTCTTGAACGACTTTGCTGTAATGACAGCTTGCCAAATCTGGCCAAAACATTACGGAATGGTCGTGGGATCGAATGAACGGCAAAATTCGTTTTTGGAGACACTCTTTTTGGTATAGTTCCGACGTCATTGTCTTATTTGTAACGAAAACTTTCGTTTTTGCCACAGCTGCAAATGCCCTGCCAAATCATGAATTTTCGTGCAAATTTGTCGGCAAAAACAAATTTAAATTTGGCTGGAACATCCCCCGAGCCGTTGCCAAGTAAAAATTTTTGACCTGGGATTTGCCCGAAGTCAGCCTTGACATAGGTTTCATCGTCCATCAGAAGACACCCGTCGAACTTGGTCAGCACCTGGTCGTATAGCTTCCGAGCACGGATTTTGGCCACACTATTCTGTTTTATGGTCCGATTTGGCTGTTTGCTAGCTCGATACGACTTGATTCCTTCCCGGAGTCGAGTTCTCCTCACGGTACTATGGGCAGCACCGAATTTTCTGGCCAAATCACGGTCCGACAGATTGGGATTCCTCTTAATCGTCTTCAAAATCTTACCACGCCGTTTCCGGTCGACAGTTCCACTCCGACGATTGGCTTGAGGCTTCCGAATCGTCGTCAATGTTTCTTTATACCGTTTGATAACGCGCCATACGGTATTTCTGGGCAATTTCAGCTGTTTAGCTAGCCTAGATGCAGACCACAATGGATTTTCCAAATAACTGTGCACAATTTTTTCCCTTCTTTCGGCTTCCATGTTGATTGTTTACAAAGTACAGTCGATTTGCGGAATGTCAAAAATACATACGTGAAGCTGACAAAATTCCCGACACGTGGGCGCCAAGAACTTCCAAATCCGTCCACCAGGAGCGCCACAATATGAGCAAAAGTTTGTTCCAATTCTAAATGAAGCAAGCCTTAGTCTTAGTTTCATATGATTCTGGGAGGGTGCTGCCAACCACTGGATGAGTTGACGTGAAATTCGTCTATAACGTGTTTAATTTTATTTTTTCCCGTGAGGTTAATAAGCGTTACTTCCGAAGATCTATGTGCTAATTGTTGTATGTAATTCAGATTGATTGTATTGTCATTGGGATAAACATTTTTAGCTGTTGACGAAAACACCTGGAATGTGTGAATAATATTAATCTCGTTGGATTAAAATTAATTTATAGGAAAACTTTTAATCGGAACAAACTCACCGTTGATCGATATTCAATAGATGGAACTCAAAAATGAAAATACTACCTATGTGGGGAGCCTTTAAAATGTGAGTCATACAAGCGCAGAAGAGTTTGTATATGAAGAAGAGGAAGATTATAGAAAACAACAATAGGCCCGTTGAATTATTGAATCACCCGCCTACCAAACACTACTACATAATTCCACGATAAGAATCGTTGGAAAAATCGATCGCTTCGGTTGCACCACCAATCACATCATTCATGTTCCCAATCATGGGCAATTGTTCCACACGTGAATAACTGTTATCTTGACTGCAATTGAATCTCTCCATTCCACATATGTACATTGGGGGGGACCATCTCCACCACGTTTAGTAACTTTTTTTTATCATCTCTCCATTTCCTGCCATTATCAGCAAACACACGTTTCCAAATGGATCGATATGTACATTCATACCTACTCCTTTGCATATGCGAACGCTTCTCACACGGCATCACTCATATCTCATGTTATCTTTTCTTTTCTGTTTACTCCACAGATTGCCCACTCGATTGGGGTGTTGTTGAACAATCGGATGGCATTCGGCGGTCGCGTTGCTGCTTTCGACTGCTGATGATTAATTTGGTGAGTGCGATTACACAAATCTGGTTGAATCCTTTTAATCAACCACACACGCACACACACAGCCGAGGGTGATACGGTCAGTGCACATCGGCAATCACTACGGGCTGAGTGCATTTGCTGAACAATTTCCGGACGGTGGATTCCATTAGCGTGTGTTACTGATGCGAGGATATCAATTACCATAAAAGTTTTGTGTGTATACATATCCGGATAATTGCGGACCGAATCAATCATCTCTCCGCGTCCGTCGATCGAACGTTCGATCGATAGCGCGCAGTTTTGGGAGCAGTTCACGCTTAAAAGCATATTCGTGGAGCTTATCGGGGCCAATTTTCCTGCTCTTTTTTGGATGGTGGCCCCCTTCGGAATCGCGAGAAAAAAAGGCGTTAGGCCGCCCGAGATAGGAGAAAGTGAAAATTCGCGTCCGCTGCCAATGCACGGGGGAAAAGTGGCGCGCGTCAGAGTAATTAAACATTATTAACTAATTAAGAGAATAAAATTACAATCATCCAAGAAGAGAGTGAGCCCATATCAGAAGTGGCAAGCGCATTACGAAAGGAAATACACATTCGGGAAAAGTGCTGCGCTAAGACAATAACATGGAAATTGATCTGTTATTGTTAACTACTGTCCATAAGTGTAAATCCGCTGAAAGCATCTGCTTCGTCAGAAACAACAATAGTTACAGCATTCCCAACAAGCGCAGCGACGAAGACAACCGCATCAACACCTAAACCAGGGAGGAGGAGAAATTACACAACCTCCCCAACCAACAATCGACAGCAGGCTGGCAGGGGCAAACAAGATCACCCCCTTTCACCCTAATGCATAATCACACAGCCCTCGTCGTCGTCTTCGTCTTCGTCGTTAGTTGCGGTGGCGGCATGATTTGATTTAATTAAGAGTCGTCGCCCGCTGCTCGCTCGTGAAAAACAATAGGCCCCCAGTGAACAATTATCATCGCCTGCAAGAGTCGCGTGCGCCCAACTCTCACCTCTTGTGTTGTGAGTGCGCGGAAAAAAAAGGTCAAACCCTGGATGTGAGAAGAAAGCAGAAGAAACCTCGACCAACCACCTCGTTGTCTCGTGTGTCCGTGTATGTGTTGAGGGGGGAAAAAATGCTCCCCTTTGTGCAATCAACTCGAGAGTTTGCCAGTGAATAGCGTGAAGCTCAAGTTTTTAAGCTTTTCTGAAAATCTTCGCCGAGAGCTAGCCGAGAGCAGAGGGCGAGAAGAAAGAAGAAAAGTTTGCGAATGTGTTGCAGTGCTCGTGTGGAGTGTAGTGTTTAGGCTCTTTATTTTCTGCTTCGTTACGGGGGAAGATAGTCTACTAAACAATGGATCGGTTTAGTGTGAACAACGGATCGGCTAATGCCGGCTGTGGTGGGACTTCCACTTCAGGCGCGGTCGTCAACAGCAGTGGTAACAATGCTGCCAGTATCACCACTGCCACTGCTACCAACAACAGCATCAATAATACCGGCAACAACAACACCAACAACAGCAGCAACAATAACAACAATGGTGTGAAGTTGCGTCTCGATCGTGGTAATGCGTCCATTGACTCGACGCTTTCATCGGCGTCTGCGTCGTCATCGACGGTCGCATCAGTTGCATCCAGCTATCGGAGATCGTTCCACCGGCTGGGACCGGGCAGTGCCAGTGCCACGTCCGATTATAGCATGTCAACGCTGCCGGAATCGATTCAGGTATGCAATTGGGGGGTTGATTGATTTGGGAGGGAGTTTAGTTGAAGGGTTGGAGGAACGTCTCTCCAATTGAACTGTATTGGAAATGAAAATATCTCATCAAATCTTACTTTCACTTTCAATTATTGGTTTTTGATTTTGAAAAAAAAAGGGGTTTGAACGTATAATAAACAGCTGTACATAAGTATCCCAAATAGCGAGATTTCCTAATTCTGAGTAGTTTCTTTCGTAAATTTGAACTGGTTTGATTTGCATGTGAATACTGTCAAACATTAATTTGCCATTTTTCTTTTTTTTTCATTTTTTTTCTTAAAAAGCCCGTGCAATATCGTAGTTACTACTCCTAAGGTAATTGCACAGAGAACCACATGGATGGAGCTTGGGAGTAGCTTTTACATCTTCAACGTACAAGTTCACTTATTCTATTTATAGATCAGTACCGGCGCCGACCACGTCCTCACGGTCTTTGAGGAGAGGGGGGAGGGTTGGGAAGAAGGATGATTAGTTTGACAATCGTTGTTATTAGAGATCGTGATCACCACTGCATGTCTACAATTGTCAGGGGAAGGATAGATTTGTGTTAGTGAGGCAGGTTATTTTTAGATGCACTGTGGTAAGCGAAGCGATCATTGAACGAATGCGCAGTAGACTGCTTTTTATTTTAAATCTAGTGGTGATAGAAAAAGGCAAGTGAAAAATGGCAAGGAACGGGACAGTGGCCTGGATTGAACTCCCGACTAAGCAAAACGATTAACCACTGAGCTAGGTAGGGAATTTAGGGTTGTTGCGTGGAATAAAACTGTTGTTCCGAGATCGGTTCCGGTAGTAGGGAAATCTTTTCGACCGGCCGTTTTAAATTCCCGGAAGCTGTCCTTAAGGTGACAACGCGTACCAAGCCATCAGCTCAAGGGTGCGTTTCTTCTATTCTGCCTAACCGGCGGTCGCCAGCGTTTGTTCCGGCCTTGCAATTGACTCAGGTATTCCAGTCTCCACCTTTTCCAAAAATCCTGAAGCTTTCGTTGAATTAGTTCTATTTGGGTTAGGCGGTTGAGCTGAATATCGGTTACATCGATCTCTGGGAGAGCCTGTAGTGATGACCCGATTAGAAAATGTGCTGGAGTCAGGTCGGTTGAAAGTGGCGTTATGGGTCTCGAGTTCAGACAATCTTCTACCTGGACCAAGCGCGTAGTCATGTACTCTATGGACATGGGGTTGTCTCCAAATACTCTTTGAAGGTAGACTAAAGTGCCAGCGAATACCTTCGTCTCGACAGTAATTGTTGACCTTCTCCTTGTGGTCATTGTCCTTTAACAATCGCAGTAATTCTTTCAACAGGTTCCGGTGGTGCCATTGTCTGAAAAGATATCTGCGCACTTCCCTTGCCTTTCCACTAATCGTCGTAACGCCTGAACAAACTGAGCCGTTGATAAGTCGGAGACCAGCTCGGTATGTATCGCCTTAATTGCAAGGCGTATAAAAATGGTTCCGTATGGCTTTACCGCGGACCATCTGGGGCCGGGCCACAGGTCCAAAAAAATCAATGCCCGTCCGCGAAAATGGGCGCGATACTGTTACACGCTCAGCCGGCAGATCACCCATAAACTGCTTCACTGATGACGGTTTAGCTCTGAAGCACTTGTGGCAACGATGGACAACCTGTCGAACGATGCTTCTTTCTCCTAATGACCAATATTTCAGCCGAATAGTGCTCAACAGCAGCTGGTACCCAGCATGAAATAAGCGCTTATGATACTGTTCAACGAGTAAACGAGTTAACCGATGTCACTTCGGAACCACGATTGGATGTTTGAAGTCCTCTGATTCTGTCGAATGTCCTAATCGACCACCCAGACGAATCAGACCATCTGAAGATAGGTATGGATGTAACCAGCGTAATGCTGACTTTTACGACACTGGAACTCCTTCTGATAAGGCTCGCCATTCATCAGCGAGTGACGCCCTTTGCACTTGCCGTAAGATGGATCGTTCAGCTTCTTTAAGGTCACCGGACGACAAAGGTCCACACTTTCTCTCGGCCATGGGTTTTCGCAGAAGCTTCATGAAGCGTTGCCAAATAGCGGCAGTCCGAATCATCTCCGAATACGGCGAAAACTTCGCAACTTACCAATCTATAAATTCCACGATAGTTTTTGGCAAGGCTACTGTTACAGTCCCATCCTTCCGGACCTTCTATCAACCAGTCCGATCCATGCCACCAGAAGCGATTCTCTGCAATGTTCTGCGGTGTAATTCCTCGAGAGATCAGATCAGCCGGATTCTGAACTCCTGGGAACATGCCGCCACTGCCAGCTTTCCGTTAACCGCTGAATTTTTGCACATCTATCCCCGGAGGGAGTGTCCGATATCCAATGTAAGACGCACGTAGAATCCGTCCAGAAATGTGCAGTCATTGGAAGTCGGATTGTTCACCCTTTGGCACCCCTCTGGCAACATAACGGCGCTACTCTAGATTTTGAGGCAAACAGGCGAACTAGCATGCATCTATTAATATCCTCGCTTCGGACATAAATGCATCCACCGTAAGCCTTCCGATCCTGAGTCCAGCAAAGCGCGTGCTGGATAACGATGCCTACTGTTGTCCTCGACGATTACGATAGCAGTCGCCAAGAGTATCTGGGAATGCTGGGCTGACCCGTAAGCCACAGCTTTGCGTTAACCGCCATGTTGGCAACGTAGGCACACTAGAGTTGGTTGAAGTGCTGCAACTTGAGGTAGACGTCTCCTGATCTTCCCTTGAACCATTGGATTTCTCTGGCTTCGATGTCGCTGTTGACTTCAAATAACTATCCTTGGCAGGTCTAAAACACACTAGCGAATGATGACGCTTTTTGCAATGTCGGTAGGAGAACTTAGACTGACAATCCTTAGCTTGATGTCCGAATCTGAAGCAGTCCCTACATAGAGAATGACTTCTAAGAACTCCTTCCCTTTTCCGATAGCGGAATTCCTTGGAATACAGTACATTTGAATAAGTACCCGAGCAAAGGATTATACCAAATTGATAACAAGTTCTATTACCAGGTTATCATTTTTTGATCACTGAATATGTTATCATTCAGGCTGAATAAACAGCCAAAATAACAGAATGAATAACAAAAAATACTCGTTGAATATCATAATAATAACTTATTTTGTTATCAGTGCGAACAACTTGATAACAAATCCTATTATTGTATCAAAGTCTGTTATCAATTTGAAATTAAATTTCATGCAGATATAAATAAATTATATTTTTAGCATTATCTAATGTACATAAATTAATTAGATATTTCAGGTAAATTTGAGCTAGACAACGCCTGAATCTATAGCTTAGTGCATAGTGCCTCGACAGTCGAAGCAACCGTTGGATCTTACAATACCACAGTCAACACACTCCGATCTCCCTCTATTCAAGTTTGCCTCTTCTTTGTGAAATAAACGAAGCCATGCAAGTGTCTGTGAGAGCCATTTGCACTTTTGCTGTATCGTCGATTGCCTCGACAATTGAACCAAGTGTAGGGCTTTTGTTCCACTGATTTCATCTTGTTAAAGTGGCTGAATGGTTACAGTCTAGAGCCATGACGCAGGCGGCCACGGTTCGAATTTCGGTTGCGTAATGTGTTCGTTTTTTTTGAGGGCCATTGAACTTCCGGACTCAATCTTATACTCAACACTAATACACTGCACAACCTCACTCACACATTGAATTTTTCAAAGCGAATTGATATGTTGCTTTTTTGCCCACGACCAAGGTTGCAAGTTACGATCCATTACGAGAAATGAAACAAAATCATGCGAATTTGCATTACAATCATGCTTTTTTATTCTGGTTGTAGTCTGTTGTTTGGAAGTATGGCGTATGAAAGATTGCAAACAATTTCGTTGTTTACGCTTCCTCTGTCTGGCTTAGAATTATACGAATGGAAAATGTACGCGCCTGTTAATTTTTTTTTCTGTTTAGGATTCTTATGGGTTTTAGTAAAAAATGTCTTCTGCACTTTGCCGCATTAGAACATAGTTTTGAGTTCGCAGTGACCTTGTGCATCATACCGCACGTTCAAAAGGGTTGCCAAACGAGATAGTTTTTCGAAAAAAAATTTTTCTTCTATTCTTTAAGGCCCAGAGTCTAAGACTTAATATGTCCTTCGTAGTGTAGAATTTATCACCAGGGATTTGTGAAAAGTCAGCCTTCACGTCTGTTTCATCGTGAAGATATGATGCAGCCTGTATGTTCGATTAACAACGAATCATATATACCTCGGTGAGTTTTCTTCTGGGCTTTGAATGACCTCAGTTCACATATCACCTTAATGTCCTGCACAGTTGACTTACATACATCCACTTTCTTGGAAACAACTCTGACCGACATGTTGGGCTTTCTCTTGAGCATGAGCATGGGCATGATTGACCCCCACGGATGCTACTCAGTTATTACCAGATCACCTGTATTTACACTAAAGAACCAACAGATGATGTTTGGGACTAACATACATCCTCAATATGTTAAAATTGCTGATCCATTATGAAGCAATACCGGCGCCGGCGTGCCCGAATGCTGGTCATGTAGGGAATGGAAAGAAACGTGTTGACGTGAGACTTACTTGAAGGAAGCCGAGAGATTGATTCTCTCTGCACTTCCAAGAGAAATCACTGGGATGTTGGATATTTGGGGAAAGGTTAGCAGTAGAGTTCGTCTTGGTTAATGATACGCTAAAAGTATGGGACTGCTCCAACAAGCAAACAGAACATCTAATATTGTGTGGGTAATAGTTTCACTAGAGTACGTTTCTCTCGAGCAGCGGCATGGCCTCATTTTCTGTGGATATCTTGCAAATAGAGATAAGACAAGTAGTATTTGTGGTCCATCATAGCATTAGTAAATGATATTGATTCCAACGCTTATTTATTTGGTACTTTGCCGGGGGATACTTGGTCCTATACTCAATGATTTCCTTATCTCCAGTCCGTTCAACTACCAGCAATATTTTGTGATATAATGGGTGGAATATAACAATTTAAGCAGTCGGTCTACCAAAATTCGGCATTCGGACAGGTTCTTCATAGAAAGATGCGAGGAACGGAACCGGAAGAATTAACGAGCGAACTCCCCATCGGGCAGCTGAAACTTTCCACTTTATTTCGTGGTACAACATGTTCACTTTCTTGTTAAATCCAGTAAAATGGCGTCGGATCAAGTGTAAGTACGCAAACACATTTTGTACGAACGACAATAAAATCTGAATTTATCGGTCCGCGATCTTGCCAAAAAACTAAAACTATCGCAAAATACCGTGTTTTGTGTTTGTAAATCATTTGACCAGCGCTTCCTAACTAGCACACTACGGTCATAATTAGTTGTAGTAACTTGATTATGACTTAGCAAGTCATATTTATGTTATCTCAACCGAATAGCAACAAGGGTGCTACTAAGGGTTGACTGCGGATCGGAAGGTTGGAAGTGGAAAATCGAAATGTATGCCCTGACAAATGGACAATACATGCCAAAAACACCCAATCTACCAAACTGTCCAGAACATTGCCCAATAGAGAATTACTGGGCTCTAGTTAAGCGGAAACTCTTCGCAACTAAGAAGAAAGTAAATGGTACCGATTTTACAGAAAGAAGTGCCCTTGTGGGCCCAAAAGCCTAGAGACGATAGAGGGCGTGGAGGTTGAGGATTCGAATGCCGATATAGCCTTTTTGGATGGGAAATTCGTTAGACCTATCATTGTGCGTCCCAGCGCACTATACACTATATTAGATTCTTCGAAATCAAAGGCATCTCGTGATCAAAAGTTCAACTTGTTCAACGAGCACAATCTTCAAAACGAGCGGATTAGGTTGGTAACCATAATTATTCTATTTTAAAACCGTATGACAAGACTTAAGAATGGTCCACAAAATCATTGTGAATACGAAAATTGGTTTTAATGCGGCGTTCACAAGAGGAATATTTTTTCAAAAACTAAAAATATAGTGAAATTTCGCGCCCACAACTCAGTGGAGCTACCGGGATTTCTCTATGATTTTCAAAGGGAAAGAGGGATTAGTTCAATTTCATCGAATGGTAGAATTTGGTGGAGTTCATTCCAATCATGGATAATATCCA